>JABUQX010093889.1:0-28827 GCA_015478945.1 Trachelipus rathkii | reverse complement strand
ATACTATATAATAATTACTATATAATATAGTATATAATATATATAAGTTATAGTATATATATATATATATATATATATAAATATATAATATATATATATAATATATATAGATATATATACTTATATCTATATATATATATACAACTATATATATATTATATATATATACTATATATATTATTATACTATATATATATAATATATATATTATATATATATTATATATATATATAAATATATATATATATAAATATAATATACATATATTAAAATATATATACTATTATATATATATATTATATATATATATATAATAATATATTAATATTATATAAATATAATATATATATTTTATATATATATATTAGATATATATATATTATATATAATATATATATATATATATGATATTCAGACATTTACGAGGGTTTTTTCCCCTCTCCTTATTTCTCGATCGCGTTAACTTGACAACGAAAAAGTACTAAAATCCAGAATTAAAAGATGTCAGATTTGCGTTTTCAGGCTGTTCCACGAAAAGTCAGCAACATAATTCCCACAGATCTTGCAATATGTATTGTCATTGAGTTGGTCACTCGTTCAAATAAGCGGTCTTTGAAATAAGAAGAAATTGTTACAAATATATATATATATAGATAACATATATATATATAATATATATATATATTAATATAAGGTAATATATTATATATGATATAAAGTATAATATAACTATATATAATATTATATATATTATATATATATATAACATATAATATATATACCATAGATATATAGATTATATAATAGTTAATATATACTCAATAGCAATTAATTGTTTTATAATATAATATGATGGGTGAGTAATTCAGGCGAGGTAGACAACTACCATCTCTGCAGCTATATATATAGATCAATAAATTTATTAAAACTTTACCTAATATATTAATAATAAAGTAAATATATATAAGAAATAGCAATATTAGGTAATAAGGTAAAAAATAATAATAATATGTATTATATATAAAATAATATTAATATAGATATTATATAAAATAAAACAATAAATACATCATAATCATAACAATAATAAATATAATATATATATAATTATAGTATAATGTAAAGAAAAGGACCAGGAGAATTATCTCGAAAAGGTTGACACTTACAGGAAAAGAAAACGCCAATTACAATTTGGGATCAGCATATAAAATTTTACACAATAGCAAAATAAAAGCAACGAGTAAAAAAAAAATAAAATGAATAAAAAAATAGGTCGTTTTATGATTTAAAATAACGAACACCCTCTAGCCGAATTACCACATAATATCAGTTGTCGGGGATCTGGTCAAGCCTCTAGATCGGCGTCGACGGGGAGCTGTACGAATCCCCCTCTCAAGTTCCCCCATCGGCGCTTTACATTGTATAACTATTGGTTTGCCTCTGGTAAAAAATATAATATACATTTCTTCTCATAATTTCACATTAAATAATATCTCTTCATTAATTTCCCCCCTAAAAATTAGATGTTCTAATGAGAAACATCTTACTACATTCCATTGTTGGGCGGCTCGAAACCGAGAGTGGGGGACCCCCGTTCGTCCACCTTTGCAGGGCCGTGAGACCCGACAACTGATTATCTATGCGGTTTATTCTAGGGTATTCATTAGTTGAATATCATAAAGCGACTTACATATATAAGCTTTTATTTACGACTATTGGTTCATTTGTACAAATATAGATAATTTATCTTTTGTATGCCTGTTTCGTATTTTCCGAAAGCATTTTTGTTTTTTTACATCATGATAGATTTCAGGAATTAATAAGCAGTATATACCAATCTGGATTATACCAATATAGGGTAAAATTGGTTATTTTCGTGTCATAGTATGTACTTGCGAAGATTAATTCCCTGGCCAGCTTTTTTTCTTGGAATTATGGTCACTTAAATGATTTATCAGAGTAGTAAAATAAAAAATACCAATTATCCTATATATTAATATAAAACACTTAATTATTTCAATCACGATGATTACAATAAATTATATATATTATATATATATATATATGTATAATATATATATATTAATATAGAGAATATATATATATAATTTATATATATATATTATAATATATAATATAGTAATAAGAATATAGATAATATATATAATATATAATCATATAGCTTTTTGTTACTAACCCCCTCCTTGTAAATAGGGCTCTTTGCCGTGAGTGAGTGGTGACAGATGTGATTTAAAAATATAATCCTAATATATAATATATAGTATTATATATATTATTATATATATACTATACATATTATATATATATAATATAATATATTAAACTATATAATATATATTAATTATATATATAATACTACTAGATTTTCATAGCATCAATATCACTTAGTTCTATATAGTAAAATTCTAATAATTATCTCAAAAAAGCGGAAATGCTAATTCTACATAGCTGGCTTCTATATAGTAAAAAAATTAAATAATTATGATCTTTTCAATTTATTCCTTATTTAAGAAGTCTTGCTCTTTGTCCTATTTTCCGTATATTATTTGTCATCACCATTATATGCTTTTCCCGCTGTTATTTGCAATATTTGTCTACTATATTTATTTTTATTTTAATTCACATATTCCATACAAGTATATAGTATAATCATATAATCAGAGTATAATCAGTGTTCAAAGCAGGTAGTTGAGTTTTATTAGCTTAATTTTATACATAGAAATAAAATCGATATTTTTTATTATTTAAATATAGGTATATAATAGAATTATATTAGTAATAGTAATACGGATTGATATACAGCGTTTAATATCGTAGTATAGACTCAACATGGTTTATATAGGGTGAAAAAACTAAATAATATAGGCACAATTGCAATATATATAGTGATAAAAGGAACTATATATATCTATATATGATGATGAGTATTTATGCCACGTCCCTTTTTACTTCTGTCGGTCCTTATTAGATCAAAACTTTCAGTGTTTTTGTCTTACTTTTCTAATTTTTTTTATTCTTACTTTTGTTATCTTTTTTTGTGTCCCAGTCGATTACTTTTCTCCATTTTCTGTCATTCTTATACAAATCTTAACGACCTGATTTAAAAGAGGTCGACTGATTAGACGATGAGAAAAATGATTGTGATAAAGAAAAAAGAAAAAAAAGGGAAAACTCTAGAAAAGAATAGAGAAAATTAGAAAAAGCAAAAAAATGATTTGAAAATAAAGGAGAGCCTGGCGAAGAGCCATAAGGAGTCCTTTTTTTTGTCCTTAATTCTATTGCTAATGGGGACTAGAATCATTTTAATTTTATTTTATTAGTTTTTTACATAAATAAATTTTAATTATTTTTTCTTAATTGTTATTAAAATATAAGTTTTAAAAATAACATGTGACGCAGCTTAAATGTAGAATCTAAAGGAACTCAAATACTGATTTGTATTTCCAACCTATTTTTAATATGTCGAGGTGATTTTAGGACTGCTAAACCGGAAACAATATGTGTAACTATCATTTATATTTTCGATTAATTGTTAAATTTGATGAATTGTGCATTAAAAAGAGCAACAGAGAATTATTGATTAAATATATATATATTCTTGTTTGCAGTCTTTTTAAAATATAGAGAAGAACTAATATATATTATATTATATAGTAGAATATTAGGTAATATATATATATAATATTATATAAATAGAGATTGGCAGAATGATGTAAGTTACTACTATATATATATATATTATATATTATATATAGTAGTATAGTAATATATATATAATACCAGAATATAATTATAATAATACATAATAATACGATATAATAGCTATAGATAAAAAATTAATCGGTAAGTAAACAAAGTTAGTTGCGTATTAAGAGTAGAGCTTATTAAATACTTATAAAAATATCACCAATAATATCCAGTATATACTTGTTCACTATAAGTACTCATAAACTAACGGGTTTAAATTATAAAACTAATATATAGGCTAGTAGATATAAGCATCAACTAGCTCCTAAAGGATATATATAATCAGTATTTCTATCATTTTTTCATATGTATTTCTAGTTACTATTTCGATCAAGTTTTAATTTTCTTACGTTTTAAAAAAGTAGGTTAAAAGACAAATAAAATATGGTATGCACAGATTTCGAACCCAGGATTATTGCTAGTCGAAAAAGTATAGTTTAAAATCAAGACCATCAACTTCACACAGATTTACTATTTTGCATCATTAGTGGTGAATTTTAACATGGATTGTGGCGCTGACATCCTTGTGAAATCATTAGCGATTCTGGAAAAGTAATAAGGAACTTATTTAGGATAATATTGGTCACAATAATACCTGTGATAACGTACATTAGGTGATACATAATAGATATTTATTACAATATATGATATAATATATAATACGCTACAAGCCAAGACTAATGTTTTTTATTTAATATTTTTGCCAACTTGTGTAATGGTTGAATTTCACTGCGTCGCAAAAACACCCTATTTAAACACCCATCTTATCACCAGTATTAATTGACTAGTTACATCCTCATAACTTTAGTATATTAGTATAGTAATTACTACCTCATGAATAATAAGTATATTAGAATACATAACCAATTAGTTATGCATAACAGTTAAAAACTGTTAAAAGATAGGAGTAACTCAAAGGAAAGGCGAGTATACTTCATATCGACCAACTACTAATCATAAGATTATAGGTCTACTCATACTAGTTATTGTACTAGTTATTAAGATAAATGTACAGTGTATATACTATATATATACTTAAGGTTAAGTAAGATATATATCATAATATATATTAATTAATATATATATGGTAGTATTACTAGTTAATGAGAGTCGATGTATAGGAATAAATATAATAGATAAGGTGATAATTAAGTAGGTACTTATAGGGGTATATTAATATAATAATATATATATTAATACATTAAGACATTAAGAATACACTCAAGATCAGAATTATAGCAATACAGAAAGAGAAACTTTAGCTCTTCTGCAAAATTATATTGTAGAAGTTAAGAATTAAGTATAATATAATAATGAATTGAAAAATAAAAAATAAAAGGACTTAAAATATGATAAACAATTATTCGTTGAAAAATAAAAATACATAGATCATTAAGATTATATTATGTTTGTCGAGTGATCGTATCTTCTGGCAAGTCTCAATTTGTCTAAATTGCTTTCTCTTGTTCTCAATTTTGAAACTAACGGATATAAATTATTTCTTTTACGTTTTTCTTTAATGGTTAATAGTTAGTATACTCTAGTCTAACAAACCTTAATTATTAAGTTATGAGTTGGTTTCACTTACTTTATTTTATAATTACCTTGATTCAAGTAGTTGTTTGTCCATATAGACTTTTACCACATAGATATTTAAAAATAGATAGATAGTATATTAACTAAGGTTAAAAAACCTATTTGTTAATAAACCCTACTCATAGGTAATGCAATTACTTATATACACTATATACTCTAGTTCTCTTTACTACATTGCTCGTCTATATGTACCTTACTTCCTACTTATTAATTCTCGATACATCGGTAATATGTGATAGAATATATATATTAGGTTATGATACCTAACGAAGAATGAGTATTCAATGATAGGTGTATCTAGTAATAGGTAGTAATATATATATGCATAATCATCAACTGAGATACTTTTACGTTCCGGCTCTATTTTTTAGTATATGGGAAATAAATATACGACATTTTTTATGTAAAATAGAATAAAAAAGAGACCTGACACCAAACTTAAGTTACTCTGAAAACAGTCAGCCCTAAACCATAGAGACATGAGGAATCAAACACGTTTTCTGAGAAACAAGCATGTTCCCCATCCTTAGGATACAAAACTATAATAGAACATATAAATTAATATATACGATATAAATACAATAAAAAAGTACAAAAAATATCAGTAAATAAAAATATAATAATAATAATCGTTAATGATGATAATGATAATATATTATGAAATTTAATAGAATAATTTAATTTAATAATTAATAATAATGAAGTAATAATTAAATATATAAATAATTATATAAATTAAATTAAATAAATAATAAATATAATAATAAATAACAGAATGTTGGTCGGTGAAGATAACACAATAACATAGATCGTCGTCAAATAACTTAATGATGTAAAAATGGAAATATTTACTAAAAATTTGACGCAACGGGATTAGTTTTGATATCATGGCGATGCAAATAACAAACATTCATTGGTCAATGAATGATTAGTGAGAGAAAATGAGTATCAATATAAATAATTATCAAATGAAATTATTTCAACCGAACATGGGAGATAAGCTTTCGAACTGATCACAAAAACAGTATATAAAAAATAAAAATATAAAATTACTCAAAATGGTAATTGATAATGCAATACTAAAATACACCAATAATTAAAGCCTTGCAAAAAAAATTAGAAAAATACAAGAAATAGAGCTATATAGTTAAAACAGTAGTAATAATATGAAAAATTGATGAGTTTCATATAATCCTAACTTCATTAATTACGAAAACTTTTAGGAAAGATATCATTAGATTAATACTTGAAATTCCGAAAAAACTAGTGTCTGAGATATGTAATAACAATTAGTAGAGATAAACTAAAAAATATAACATTTCGTATTATCTTAGTAATGTGAAAATTATCTAATAGTTAGTTTACTCATAATCATTTAATGTTTTTTGAGAATACGAACTTAAGAAAATCTTAGAGCATTCATAAATACCATTAGATTATTAGAATATAATTAAATATGGGATCTACTTTCACAGTTAATCATAAAGAAAACACCAAGAGTCAAATCTTAAATTAAAAGTAAAAAAAGAAAGGAGATGTTAATAAAAAAAGTGTAAAAAACATTAAAAAATATGCACATGATCCATTAAATAGAGTGACTACAGTTTGGATTTCTCTAAATTTTCGGCTTCATTCGAAAGATTGACGAGATAGATAGTATATGAGTGTATTGTCGCGTTATACTATATTTTATAATATGTTATAATTAATGGCTCGAGAGTAGTTGTTAAAGTTAGATTAAGGAAATGCGTTTAAAAAAGAAGAACAGCAAGTGATAGTATAGTATAGTGCAGTTGGAGTTATTAGTATTATAGAGATAGATATATTAAATTTACTCTGATCATGGTGGAGTGGTGATTAGATTCTAGTATTAGTGGAAATTAATAAAAACAGATAAAAGTCTGCTTATAGTTACCGCACGTACTTTAGAAAAGTCATAGTTATCCGCACACCAGGTTTAGCTACAGATGCTTATCACGCGAGGTCTGTCATGCACACACATAAACATTGAGCTTACAGTTGAGAGGCCCAACAAACTTCGCGGCTAATCCCCTCTAGAATCGTGGCGATTCATCCAGGAGCTTAGTTTCTCGCGATGGCCGCAGCTTTTATTGCACGATTAAGAAGAGAAAATTAAATATGTAATGAAAATTGAGTTCATGCAACAGAGGTAGCGATCTTAAAAGCAACGCGTGGAAGTATAAGCGTGATTTACTTTATGAACAAGATTTAAAATTATAGTGAAATATGTAAAATGTCTAACGCAAACTAAATGAGAGGAATAGAGTAGTGAGAAAGAAATTGAGAAGTTATGAGAAGGAATGCATTAGTATATAAATTTGGGGTAATAGGGTTATAGACTCATATATTAGAAATGAATATTGCACATCAATTCAGATCAATGCCAGTTCCTGGAATATACCCCCAGTACAGGTTACGAGACCACAAGGACTAAATCGACATTTGATAGCTCATCCGTGAGCTTGCACCTTGTGTCGTCGCTATAATCTTCTACCTAGCTTTGGAAAATATCTCAGATTTTTGATAAGTAACATGGGTTGCGTATTTACGTAATGAGACAGACTTTATCTCAGTTGTAGAGATGAGAGTTTAAATGTATGTCAGCATTATTATAAAGTTCTCTTAATATGTAGAGTTAAAGAAGATTATATATGAAGACAAAGAAAAATGTTAAATAATCTTTGCTCTTCTGTTCCAATAATATAAATATTGTTTATTTATGATAAGTTAAAGTGTAGAAGAAAAGTGAAAGAAAATATTTGCATTGATATTGGGAAATAAAATAATTGGACAAAAAGGAACAATTAGTAATTACAGTACAAGGATTTTAATTTTAATATTAATCTTAGAGTTTCCAAAATTAACATGATATTGGCGATAAGGTAAAATATCTCATGGTCAACTATGAGAAAGAACTTGAGCACTGGCCACCACTCTAGAGACAGAAAAAAGAAGATATGATAAGTCAGTCTGCGTTTCTAATAATAATTGGTGTTATAGCTGGCCACTAGGAGTCTTGCGCTACCGCCTTAAGACGAACATATCTCAGCATCGATACAGAAGTGTAACAGGAGAGTTCGTCTATCTAAGAGATAGTTGTGACGAGGGGCGAGCTACAGAGATGAAAATATTATGGACTCATTTTCATAAATATGTTGTTGAGAGAATCTGACGATGTTTATAACTTAATATATTTAATCGTGAAATGATGATAATATGCGCGATAAATTTCTTACACATATGTTATAAATAATTGAGTGATTAGTGGAAACATAAAAGGTTTAATCCTGTAATTGATAAGGGAATACTATAAAATTCTTACATTGCGTAATTTATAGTACAAAAATTAACCATAATAGTAAAATTTAAAGTTTAAGTGAAATAGAAGTAGTAGAGTATGAATAACAGTTGAGAATAGGGTATATGGATATATGATATTATGTATATAAATCAAGAAGAAAGAATAAATAATAACGTTTAATAATTTATATTAGCTAAGTATTATATATATTAATTAGTATATTAGTATACAGATTTAGTAATTATAAAATAGGGAGGTTAGTAGTGTAGTTCGACCACGAACATATCTAATATCCATTAATAAGAAAGTTCTTTCAGAATACATGAACTGAGAATTTTATGAGGACTTTATTTTCTGAGGTAATATAACAATCGTAATTAGTAGAATCTGACTAATGATACGAAATTATAAAGAACTTAATATTTTTATTATAATTTATATAGAATTCAGCTAAATTATAGAAAATAAAGCTAAGATATGATAATTTAGAATATCGAACTAGAATTCTTTATTTATCATCAATATTGATGTATAAGGATTAGTATATAATTAATTACCACAAGTTTAATGACATATTAGAGCGCGTTAGTATACAATATTATAAGGCTTGATAGTCATCTGTCAGCATTAAGTTAAATTAAAAAAGTATTAAGGAACTATTTCATTTTTACTTATGCTCAGCTTTCTTCTGTTTTCGTGTCCGGGTTAATAAATAATATGATATATTACATAATAAGAGGGTGCTCATTACATTTGGCCAGTTGTCAGCCTTCTATTCCGGTCAAATATAGAGACTTAAAATAATGAAGCTAACACCGAATTTGATTGGGCAACCATAAGATAATCTAATTATATAGAGTAGGAAACATTTAGGATGAATCAAGTAACCAACTCATAATAGTTATAGTTTCATAGTAAATGTTATTGATAAGAATAATAAGTAAGCATATTTTATATGATGTAACTAATAAGTTTTGGGAAGTCGCATAGAAGGTAGGGATAAGCCTTATTATCATTATGAAAAGTACATATACAGTATCATAAGAGTAGATTGAGGATGAAGTGAAAAAAGAGAGAAGAGAGATAGAGAGAGAGAGTAGAGAGGGTGGGAAGAATGGGAAAGAATGATTAAAGAGGAGATTGTGGCAAAATAAAGAATATTAAGTAAAGAATAGTCATGTAAGAGCGCTGAATGTTTAGGAGGAAGGTTAAGACATGAAAAAACATTCTAAGACACTAAATGAAGTAATATTTCTAGAAATATTGTAATTGATCCTATAATAATGTAATATTGTAAATAATATTAATATAAAAAAATTATGGCAATATATATTAAATGGTAAAAACCAAAATTTTATAGAATAGTTATGATGTAATGAATTGATTAATATGAGGAACAGAGTTATTAATCGATCAGAGAGCAAAAGTAAGTGAATAAGTATATAACTAAATTATAGAGCCTTGGACCCCATGGAGTGGGAGGGAAAAGTAGAGGCTCATATAGTATTCGAATAAAACATGATAAGTCAATATTGAAAACCAAAGTTAGTACGTAATTATTGATGAGGAAGAAAGGAGGATAGCCAGTTCCGAAATAATCATAGATAAGAATTGGTAACGTATGGGATAGTGATTAAAGGATTTGGCGTAATGAGGGGGATAATAAAGAGGTATATGGGATACTATTGAAATACTATGTGCAAGGATGGATATAGGATCTGTGGGATGTATTAATAAGTCTGCTAGATGAGATTGATGGAACGGTGATAATACGAGTAGAAATTAGATTTGGCTTTATGCGACCTTAGGGACCAAGAGCCTAGGAAATAACTAGCAGGTATGACCAGGGGATAGGAGGATGAGTAAGCTACCTGGGAGAAGAATGACAGACAGTATTACGGTAAACAAAGTAGAGAGCTTGACATAGATTAATAACAATATATTGATGGCTTGCAAGAATATATATCATAAATAGACCTATACTCGTAAAAAGTTATCTATATTATTAGTTGTGAGGTGATACTGATGATTAAAAGTTTAAGTGTGTAAGACATTTCATTAGCTCGCAAGGAGGAGTCTACATATGCTTACAAAGCGAGGTATATGAGTATAAATTTGTTGTAAGGAAGTATTACAATGGATAAAGGAGAGATATGTGGTTGACTGAGGCGTTTGTCAGGAATAAAGATATAAAGTAACTAAATATGCACAAATATTGTACATAGCCTTTTAGTATCAGGATGATTTATAGCATAAAAAAATAAAGTATGTGAAATGGTCAAAGTGAGTTGATAAGGGATGTATTTTAATAAATTGAGCCAGAAAATCATTTTGATAAGAAATCAAAAAAACTAAAAATCACATTTGAATGAAGGATGTTTTTAGAAAGTTCCTAGAATAGCTAGAGAGTATAGTATTGATTAAGAGAGATGACGATATGAAATTGTAGTAGTAGTAGATGTGGTAGTAAAATTTATGGTATGTTAATAATATTGTTAAAATCTACGGGCAATTGTATTTTAAGAACTAAAGACGGTCTTCATCGGAAGATGAGAGGAGTATTATTTTAAAGTTAAGTTATTAATAGGGATGAAATTTAAGTTCTTTTACGAAATGATGGTTATTGAGCAATAGTGTACCTTAATAATATGGCGGTCAAATAATCACAAGTATGTTCGGGGGCAAAAGTTAACTAAATCTATATATAGGAGGTAATGAGAAAGTAGCAGTGTTATATTAATACTAGAATAGTATAAGAACCGCAAAAACCTAAATAAGAAGTAATACATCATTATATTTTATCTCATTATCGTATATATAATGATTAAGTACTAGATTATTTTAGAGAGAGTTAAATATAAGAGTGAATAGAAATTAATTTCTAATAAGGATGTAGTTGATTAATCATGTTCAATGATTAATGAAGCTTTAATTTCTATTTTCTTCATGAGTGTCAGTCAAATTATTATGGTCTTTTATAACAAATTTTGGAAGAATTGAACCGGCAAATATTTAGTTGGTAATATTATTATGAACATAAAACTATCATATATTAAGAAAGGGTGCAAATTACTTTACCTCTAATATAGACAAATGATTGGTATTGTTTACATATTATGGTATCGAGAAATATTAAATATATATATATCGATCTCTTTTATTAGTAAGGATATTCATATTTATTAAGTATACTTTAAATTGATAAACACATTCTATTATGTATAGATGATTTATTAGATTAATTATTAGATATATAATATTATTTATTATAGTGAATATGGTTTATGAAACTACCTTATAATTATATATTGGGTTGATTAACCTGGTAAGCCTTGCGATGTGTGAGAATAGTAAATCCAAACTTAGCTGTTCTTACCGATTCGGTTTAGGACATAAAGTTTCTCCGGTATTACAGGAATTGAGACTGTATATGGACAGCTTGGCCATATTCTTCGTTCTTAATATTTCTTAAAGTCTTTTCTAAATACAAAAAAACGGTAATTTAATAATATAATAAAATGAAGCTACCAATAGTCTGAGATCAATCCCAGACCCTATAAACTTTATTCACGTTTCGGAAACAAGCTATGTATTACCATATTCCTTCAGGATTTTTAGGATAGACACGAGCTAATCACAATATTATAACATAGTACATAAATGCTTTTAGATCGAATGCCGAAGTATATATACAATAAGAATAAATTAATTATATTATAATAATATATCCACTTAGTAATAATCAGGTAATAACATAAAGATAATATTTAACAAAATCTAACAATGAAAGAAATACTTAGACTTGCCTAGATGTTAGTCAATCAAATAAAATAAATGGCCATAAATTTAATAAAAGTAAAGAACTAAGAGATGGAAAGAAATAGATGGAATCTTAATCATATTCAGAATAGAAAATTTACATATATATGTGTGTGTGGATACAAAATCTAATATACTTTAGATAGGCAGCGGCCACAAACTAATGTCGTGAAGGAAGAGTTTAAACATCAAATATATCTTGATATTACCCTCTAGCCTCTACGATGAGGAATAGACAGAAGTAGAACAAAGCAAATAGTATGGGATGTAATGGAGTTGAAAGCTCAAATAAATAATCAAAAATGACATAACAAAACTTAGAACTTCTCAAAATGCGTAATACATAAAACTAAAAACGTTATAACATAAACATAACATAAACATAACAATACTATGCGATACTAAAATTGAATATACTAACTAAAAGACAAGTAAGTTAAAAAGAGTGACGTGTTATTGTCAGAAACAAAAAAAAAATAGTTACTACAATTCCGCACTCACAAATCTGAGAGGAAATACCTAATAAAAGAGTAGAATTAGAAAAATTTGTAGTATGGTACTAAACTGAACAAACAATGAGCGAGTAAGTAATCGTAGAGATATATTACGAATAAATATTAAAGAATAGATTTAAATACCTAAATTTTTAATAATGTAAGTAAATACAAAGTATAATCGATAGAGAGTTGACTATCTTAATTAATTATTATTGTTCCTTAAAGTGTAAATGAAAATTAAAAAAAAATAGCTAATTATAATTAAATTTAATTAATAAGGAAATGAAATAGGAGAAGTAATGCAAATTTGAAAATATCAGTGATGATATAAATATAAGCATTAGGTAACTATAAGAGCGAAGATTAGATCGTCTAAAGTATCATATAGAATTGAGCATATGGAAACTTTATTGAGCAGAGTAATAAAAAATTCACAATGGAAATTATTATGTCTCAGGAGAAATACAGAAATAAACTCAGAAAAATTGAATAATTCACAAGGAGAACAATTTATAATCTAATAGATTAGCTTGATGAATATTTATATGGAAATATAAGATTTTAATGATATATGGAAGGACACTATAATTCTATGTCAATATGAATATGTGATAGATAGTGACGTGAAAAGGCATTTTGAGAATCAAATTAGGATAGGTAATATATTATACATTAATGTTTATAACATACAATAATAATATTTAGAATAAAGGGAAACTCGCGTTATAAGATGTAGATGAAGAAATGAATGTAAAAAATGAGAAAGTAAATACAATTAAATGAGGTAATAAGGCTCGACTAGAGAAATAATAAGTGTAGTATGAGATAGTTAGTATTAGTGTGACTAAATTATATAAATTAGTCTAAGGGAAATAAAATGGAATTTGATAAGTACGAGAGATAGCGATGTTATGGAATACTTGTGAAGATGGGACGTTGTTGGTATAAAAGAGATAGAATAGACTTATTGTCCAGAAGATAGGTTATATGAGTAGAGAAATGATCTGCTGAGTAGATAGTGGTGTGTGAAGCTGGGCTGGAGGGAGAAAAATGATAAGTTGTGTGTTTGTTGCTGATCAGTTTTTCATGATTATCCTACTAGTTATTCATCCTATACCTCCAATATGATATGTTTATTGTATCTTTACTCTTCCAGATATAATTATAAGTAATATGTATCACTCTTCTTTGATTGAGAGTTTATTTTAGTGGTGAGTTCATTATTTTTAGAATGTTATGAGTCTCGAGAAAAATGTACACCATTATCCCAATTTTAATGTTTAATCAGAAGTAAAATATTTGACATAGCCCGACTATGGAGGTTGTTGAGCTATAATGATCTAAGTTTGTTATAAAGATTATAGTTATGTGTTTCTTTACTTAGGTTACTTAAGTATGGGCATTACGTGTTATTAGCTCGTGTACTTTGTTCAACGAGGTGTTTTCCACATAGTGTGATTAGTTTATGTATTATTGTAGTCTGCGTCATTATTACTTATATCAACCATTGGAGTTCTTACTCTGCTGATAGGCTCTGAAATCATATATTTATTCAGTGAGGTGAATTTTTACTTCTAAGATGTAACGCTGCATTATCTCTCATTAATATATGCGCAACTTCATGATAAATTGTACTATGATCCATATAAATAATCCTCCATTAAAATATACTTGAAGTTGGCTTTTACCTCATTTCTAACTATTGTTCTAAGAGTTGTCAATATATTTTAGTCAGTGTACTACTTCTCGAGGTCCGGTTGTCGCTTCGGGACGGTCACTACGTTGATACTCCTCTCATAATGATGTGTATATAAGGTATAGGTAGGTTTGTGATCCTCAACATGAAGGATGGGGAAACAGCTTGTTTTCATGAAACGTTGAATAAATTTTTCCTGTTGTTCAGAACGTCCTTTTTTTTATAATTTAAATGTCTATTTACCCAAAAGAAAAGAAGGTAGACGGAACGATAAATATATTATAGAACGTTTAAGATAATGGCACAGAACATTCCATACTAAGGATTACCATCGAAAAACTGGTGAAGAACGTAGATATAGAATTAGAACCGATCGGGAGAAAAGCTCAAGAGTTGGAGAATTACTATGTCCATCAAAACACATGCAAAGGCTTAACCCAGGTTATCCCCAAATTATATAAGGTTATTAATATGACATATTCACTAAAGATTTATATCAGATAGCTCAAACCTATACAAGGGGTTTCCGAATTTTATAAGTACTTTAATATAATGTAGATAGATCCTTTAAATAATAAAGAGGAACTGGCTTATTAATCCGACCGTCAGATAAAATCGAATAGTCCAATCGTTAGGTCATTTAGAAGAAAGATAATTTGCTTTCTTTATATAGATTGATTTTAGTATATATATTACTAACAGAAGGAGGAATTAAGCAGAAGTTTCATTCTTCCAAAATTTGTAAATGACCTAAATTATGAGGACTCAGAGAAAGAATTAAAAGTCTACTTCAACTTGACCTGATAACATACTTAAGTCCGTGAGAGTAATTTAAGATATTTATAATTACTCTCTCTAAAATACTATCATTAGATGAAGAAAAGAAATTTTCTAATGTTTAGGGGTCTTAGACTTTGATGTTAATCGCGCGTGATTATGACGCGATTGGATTATTTAAGAAATAGCTTGCAGATCTTATCCGAAAAACTAATATAGAAGAGTATACTTAAAACCTTTTGGTATTATTATCAAAAGCCGATTATGTAGAATTAGTTCAACCTAAAATAAAGACAACTTATGAGTATATTGTGCTTTAAACAGGGACACAATATCATAATAAGTGTTGGTTAAACCTGTCATAAAGTGCGTCAATTTCACTTTTTGAATTTTCATAAAAAAAGATGTTTTTCAATCTGATTTGATGAGATAGAGAGTAACACCAGTCGAATTCACTATAGATCCATCCTTTCTAATTAGTGTAGTCTTCTCGACAAAACCATAGAAATAAAGAAGAATAACTGTATAAGAAATATTATTAATGAATAGTGTACAAAAATAAGTGTAGCTGACAATAATATTGACAAGAGAAGTGAGTTCAGGGTACGTAGGGCTGAATTGCGGTCATATAGAATCATAGATCATATTAAACTTAGATTCTCGAGAAAAAATTGGTAGATCCTTGAAATTCACGTAAACATTATTAGCACAGAATAAAACCTACAAGTAAGGAAGACGTAGTCAGTCAAGCGGCTTATTGACGCGATGATATGAACCGGAAATAAAGTTAAGAGAGCCAGCACTTTCGAGGTGGATGTGGGTATTGTACAGGGCTCATCCAACCATATAAGGATCCGATGTAGCGGTCCTGCCTAGAGGTGAATGTTTCTCATAACCTAAGAACGTCGCTCGGAAGTGGCGGTCACAAGTGAGAGATTGAGCAAAGGACTGTCATGTACGGAAACCACAACGGGATAACCTTGCTAGCAGGATAGTTGTATAGTGAGTAACCCCATAGCTCATGCGCCACTATATCAGGCACTACAGAGAAATTTGCGTACACGGCAAATGACGTCTATATTACGTTATTTGGGATTTGTAAGGCTGGAGCTATTTTCCAAATCAATAAGAGGGTTACGAGCAAGACTTTTTCATTAAGTGGGACGGTAGTTATTAGTACTGGAGTCCGGTCATACACAGATTATACGAATAGATATTGAAGACCTGCCGAGAAGATGGTCATCTTAGATATGTAGGTAGCATTTACAAGTATATATTCAGTTCTACAGATAATTTCAAAAATATTCTTTAATAGCAGGAGGAAATTTCATGGGGATAGGATGTGTAGCCGTGACTCGATTGAGGGCGAACTAAAGAGCTATGTGGTATATTCATTAGTCTTTAAAATACATTTGTAAGCTGATAAATGCAGCATAATCGAAGATTCAGGGAATTAGCTCGGAGTGGGCTCTTCTCCAGGAAAATAATAAGCAATGATAACCTTAGCAAATTGTTTTTAGTGGGCTTAGAGATCAGTGTATAGGGAGCGAACAATGTGGTTTGGAATCCAAATGCCATACCCCCCCAGATCAAAACCTTTTTTATCTATCTTTAGATTACGACGAGATCAACCAGAATTAAACATAGGGGATGAGCACCTTCTTTACTAATTCTAAGGCACCGATAAAGAGACGCCAAGTTGCTACTTACCTTTTTATTATCTCACTTATGCATGCTCATATTGCTCAAACTCGAGACAAGACAGGGAGCTATATTACAAAGTGCTCAGCTCAGGAGTCGAAAGCACCCGAGAAAACGCAAAACCGACATCAATCACTCGGCTCATGTGTCTACTCACATCCTCAACTAACAATTCAATAACAACAATCCATACCTTACAGAACTTACACACACAAACGAGACACACGACATTCTACTACAGCGCAACAACACGACCATATCACTTAGGCAGCAACATGCGTTCTCGACACGCCATGGCTATCATAAGCATCCCAACCACCCACCGTTCTATAACACGAGCTACACACAACACAGGACATAAGAACTAGTTACTCACATAGAACCTAACCATATTGTTATGTGTGCGTGTGTGTAAGCATATAAAATTTAAATCCTATCTAATATGCTGGTTTTTGCGACAAAAAAACTATTTTTTTTGTAAATTAAAATACAGAGTAATTAATTACTCATAGAAGTATTTAAATATCCAAATTCGACCCAAACTAATCTATATTTCACAACAAACAGATAGATTCTTTTCGTCAAGTATGTGGCCTCTAATTAACGACGCCCAGAGATATAGACCTTAAAAATAGAAAAAGGGAAACACCTATCACAGTATATTGACAGACCTCTAGTCGCCCAGAACTCAAACAGAGTACAATCTCATCTTCATTACTCGGTATTAAGAACGAATTATCATCTCTATTTTGAAGAGAATCATTAAGGATAAATTACTCCCGAGTTGCTCTTAAAAGTTACCTGACTGTTGTTGGATACAAAAATATTTGTTTGTGGATGGCTGCGCCGAGCCATTCTAACGTGGAGGTAGCACCCTTGCGGCAACTTACAGTTTAGGATCGCGAACGAAATGACAGACCAGGAGGTGTTTCTTTCTCGGACGTATAAACAATCATTTCTCTTTCCCCAGGCCCACTCCACCTAATGCAGAGATCGTATTTTCACACTAAATTAGAAAACCACCTCTTAGATCACTCCCATATTCATAAGAGATAATACCGTAAGGATAGACGGCCAACAAACGACACCGAAAAAACCACCTACATGATATTTTGGAATCTGTAGATGTTCTATAGTACCAGTTAATTTCGTAATTAAGGCGGGAACCCCCTATAGCTCTCAACTAAAACGACACAGGGGAGTCCATTTATAATCTACATAGCATTTAATATGAAGTCTATCCGCAATTTGTCTGTGTTTCGATCGTCCGAACCTGTATGTATATATGAGCGGCTTATAGATTAAAGATAAGGGTGTTTAATTTATGTAAATGAAAAGAATTTTTAACTACTATGTATCTGCCGACACTTTTGTAGAAATAATAGCTTATAAATGTCGAATATTGGCAGAAAGGGTGCCGTCTGAAATTGGACCATTAATAGAACATGCAATTATTTATAAATAGGTTATCTTCCTGTTATTTTTTCAATGGCGACATTATATATATATATTAGGATGCATATTTGTCGCCATTTTTATTTTTAATTTTTATTGTTTTTTATTTAGATCATTTTGAATATTTATGTTATTATTTCATATTGAATTTTATATTGTTCACCCATTCATCCCCAATATTTGTTATGTTGCATCTCCAATGGTTAATAATGTTCAATTTTGAGTTTATTAAATTTTTCCTTTTAACATTTGGAAGTGATATTAGCCGACTTGATTCGAGTTTAGTGTTTCTACGCAAATTTTTATTATTGTAATTATATTTATTAGTGATAAATTATGTAATTAGTGAATTATTATTATGAGAGAATATCATGAATATGTATCATTGGTTGCAATTTGGCCAAATAGGTAAATATGTATGGAATCTTTATGATTATAAATTAGATCTATGTAGCATGGAGCATGTCATCATGTACTCATAAAATACTTGCTCTATATGATATGATAGACCTTCTAGAACTCACTCTTACTTGTTAATGACATCTCTACTAGTTGTGTCTCAAAATAAATTTTGCTCTCTCAGCTTTTGTTTATATGTCTAGCATAGACATATAATGAGCAGACATCTTAAATATTTATTACTCCCAGTCCAGCCAGTAAGTCTTATCAAATTGTAAATAAACAAGCCCCATCTCAACCACAGCCGCCATTCATTTATGATTGTGTATAAGCCTTATGTATATCTCACTCACATATGTGCTCTCTATATATCAATCTCCCTCTCAACAATTTATAAATTTCCATCTTACCTTAAACCGCACGCATTCAACTCACACAAAATAACTATTGGCTAACATCATAGAATATCATCTCAATAATAACACTCTCTACTATTTTCCTAAAATTTATGCAATCAGTACCTTGTCCCTCTACCTGACCCCCCCACATATTCAGTAATTCAATATTCTCATATAAATTTATTAAAACCAAGCAAATAATTAATCAAATCCTCTCATAATTAAAAAGAGTAAATAATTAATATACTCTATCTAAGAAATACAGATTAAACTTCAGATAAAACAGATAATAATTCTACTCAGATAAGATACAGTGTAAAAATCTTATCCAGGATTTAATCTCTTCAGATATAAATAATCAAATAAACCTACAGTAGAATTAAATAACTATGTGATGATGCATGTTCCAGATATTCTCTCGCATCGAGGGAGACAAGAAAATATAATCACGGAGTTAGATTACCTTTCAGAGGTATTATATGGGAACTTCAGCATATAGAAAGCTACTACATATAGTAATAATAAATCAAAAGATTAAATCTCTCAGAATATTAATAAGTAATAAATCTCCTCAGATAAAACCTAAGATAAATATCTTCAGTATATAAATATAACATTAAAAAATAATCTCCTAAGATTTAATAAATAATACAGGAGAAATCTCTCATAATATAATAATACAGTAGATAAATATCTCGCAAGATATATAATAGCAGCGATAATATAAATCCTCAGGATAATATACAGTGATTAAAACCCTCAGGGATAAAACAAGATAAAAAATCCTTTCAGGAGTTAAATTAAACTCAAGGATTGAAAGCCTTCATGATAGATTAATATAAATCAAGTTAAAGATTCCTACTCAGTATAAAGTTATTTAGAAAATATATCTCTCAGTATATATTGAATAATCTAGTATATATATGGGTAAAATGTTACGATCTCTCTCACAACACAACGGTGAATTCCTATAGTGCGTATTTACGACAATGCTCGAAATCATCACCCAGACGGTATACCTATTGATACACTAGAGCGAATCTCTCGATACTACCAAAGCCCATGTAGGTAGCGAGATTAATAATAAGAAAGAAAATGGATAACATCAATTTTGACTGAGTTCTTAGCACCCTAATTATAGCAAAACACATTTACCACTTTCATCAAACATTATCGAATATCATAATAAACCCCCGCCACTTATATTGAAGGTGATAAATATAGATAGATGATATTAACAAAGATGATGTACAGAGAGAGAAACAAATATGAGCACTACTCAATGTTAATATTACTAAGATTCTATTTATAATATCAAGATTCTAATAACAATGCATTGTCCCCCTATTACCCTAGATACTTATACGTACATAATTGGCTATACTTTCACTACATAAATCATTAACTCTTCGTAAGAACAGCTCGCAATTTAAACTATATTATATTATATTATACAGTATTTACTCTATAAAAACTATTAGTAATTTTAAGAACTTAGACAATATCCCCGATTAATACATAACTGGACCGCCAAACGCGGAATTGCGGTCCCGCTCCCCCCTTGGGCACTAATCAATTTATTCCCTCACTCTCTTTCTCTATATTCGAGTATCATACATATACGTTCTCTCCGAGAAACACGAATTAAAAGCACTCTCCGATTGACGACGGGCGAAAATTCTATTTTGTTGGTGTTCCATACCTTCCCCACTTATACTCTCTTACGACAATCTAACGTTATCAAGCGCAGCTGGACGTGTCTAATGTTTTTCCGTTATATTTTAACTTCTGTGTTGATTGGGTTTAAACGTCAACCGACAGCAATAGACAACATAACTGCAAGACACTACTAGATGCGCTTTATAACGGATTCGCTGGGACCTGAGTATCATTTAATTATATTGAGTGAGCCACAGATCGCGATATATATGAGGAGCTTCATATGGTCGCGATTAAGAAAAGCCAGAATGAACATGACGATCAAACACAGATTTTGCTAAATTAACGACGAATAGATATTTTTATTTTGAAACCAAAAATATTTCTGATTTTAATTTTCATATTCAAAATTATTTTAGTTTGAATTTGGTGATTCTTCACAAGCTAGCGGAATTAGCTATATTTTATTTGTAAAAGAAATTGTATATAATTTCATTTTACCCACACTTTGTTTGTTTATTATTACCCTTTTTATTACCATCAGTGTAAATAACTTAGTTATTTAATACTTCCGGAATAACTTGTCAGTAAGTAATTCATTCGGCTTTAATTGTCAACATAAATATTTAAATAAATCACTGGTGTAATGATTTGTAACAAGGACAGTTTCAAGCATATTATTTTAATTGTATTGTATACAACTTGGGGGGGGGGGCGTTACGTTAATTAAAAATTAATAGAAATGGAATTTTGTGTTTCGGATGTTCTTTCTTGTATACACTGAGAGAGTTTTTTTTTTTTTTTTTTTTTTCTCTGTTAGATAAGGATAGACGACTATGTTCTAGTTCAGATTACTTAGAAATTGTTTTGAAGGTGCGAAATAGAATTCATAGCTAAACTTTTAGTTAAAAATAAGCTATTTCTTATCTAGAAAGATGGTATGTTTTGCTGAGTGTTATGGATTAAGTAAGTAGAGAATAGCGAGGTATCCCTTTAGTACATAATATTAAAGTAAAAAAGTTTGGGATGAAGAAATTAGTAAGGAGGAGATAATAAGTTGAAGAATGATAAATCAGCTGGTATTGGTGAAATTACGGGTGAAATGATAAAGAATGGAGGTATGATTGTCTGTAACTGTATATGGAAGTTTTGCAACAGGGCGTCTGTTTAGGGTGTAGTTTCGGAGAATTGGATGAGGGCAGTGACAGTACCCTTGTATAAGGGTAAGGGAGATAGTGAACTTCAGAAACTACAGGGAATTCGTTTATTGAGCCTGGTATGGAAAATATATACCGAAACTTTGGTTGAAACTGCGTTGTTTGACTAAGGGGCTGATTGTTGAAGAATTGTTGAAGAATAAGGTGCATTTAGGAGGGGTAGAGGATGTGTAGATTAAATATTCACACTGAAGAAAATGAGTGAGGAAATAGAGAGAAGATGAAATTGTATTAGGTTTTATGGATTTACAACAGGCGTATGACAATTAATAGGGAAGCTCCGTGTGGCAGGTATTAGCGATATATAGTGTTGGTGGTTGGTTATTGAATGAAAGTATGTATGTTGACAGTGTACCTTGTGTAGGATGAATGGAGTTGAGAGTGAGTGGTCTAATATTAATAGTGGAATGAGGCAGGGATGTATGTCTCCTTAGCTATTTAATTTATATATATGGATGGGGTGATGAAAGAATTTAAGGTAGGGCTAACTATGTAGGTAGTCGGATGATTTGGTTTTGTGTGGTCAATATGAAGTAAATCTTAAGAAGGTTTGGCTGGGTATGTAAAAAGAGTGATCTGAAAATAAATATAGATAAAAGTAAGGTAATGGGGGTAGGCAAGGAGAGTCTGAAGAGTGAAATTATGTTGGATTGCATACAAATCCAACGAGTATCTGAGCTTATGTAGTAGGAAAGTTATGGCAATAATGTATTGTAGTAAAATTATGGTGTGTAATAAGAGGTATAGATGTAAGGTACAGTCTTTCCAGATAAATAATCTCAAGGGTGTGATAGGTGTGAGGGAAATTTATAAAATGAAAATTGAGTGTTTTAAGGGGCTGTGTGGTGTAACAAAAGGTATTGTTAGAATTAATGGGAATGCATTAAGATGGTTTGATCATATGGAATGGATAGATAATAGGCGGTTGGTTAAGAGGATGTACAGAGATAAATATCTTGGGGAATCTACCGACAGGGAGGTCAAAGAAAAAGTGGATTAAGTCAGTTAGGGAGTATCTGAATGAAAGGAATGTGGACTTAGCACAAGCGAGAAGAATGGGGCAAAATAGGAGTGAATGGCGTGGTTTTGTAAGAGAGCAAGCATGGTTGTAGGCCTGACCCCTAGGGAATAAACCCCAATATTGAGGGGATGCCAATGGGTGACTGTTACGGTGGGTGAAGCTTAGGGTGGGTTTTGACCGTGATGATCTTACACTAAGGGTATGAGGAGAGGTTGTGATGGGAATTGTCTTCTCAACTCTCAACTATTTTATTTTTGGGTGCATACTTACCCCATCCCCAGACTGTGGAGAGTCCATGAAGGGTGACCGATAGATAGATAGATAGATAGGAAAAAGTTTATAGCTACCAATCTTTATACTGTTAGAGTCCGTGTCCTAGGATTGAAGATTTTATTGTGTATTTTGCACGTTATTATTTAAATATTTTTTATCCACTTTTTTTTAGCTACCATTGCAGTCCTTACACGAAGACATTGTCTCTTCAAAAAGAAATACAAGGGAAGAATGGCGATCTGCTGGAGAGACTCGCTCAATAAGAAAAGGATCTATTGATTTAGATTTCAGTAATTGTAATGAAAATAAAAAGTCAAATT
This sequence comes from Trachelipus rathkii, assembly GCA_015478945.1. Lineage (NCBI taxonomy): Eukaryota > Metazoa > Arthropoda > Malacostraca > Isopoda > Trachelipodidae > Trachelipus > Trachelipus rathkii. The sequence continues at coordinate 4,909 of JABUQX010093889.1, read as the reverse complement.
CTGAAGTTTACTTTCATCATTCCGAACATTCCTCTCCACAACGATTTCAATGTTCAACTTCTATAGATTCACTAGCTTCGAGGTGTTCGCAGGTATATATATATATATAATTTTATATATATATATATATATAATATATATATATATATATATATATATATATATATATATATATATATATATATATATATATTATATATACTATATATATATACTATATATATATATATTATATATATATTATACGTATATTATAATATAATATATATATATATATATAGATTATATATATATTATATGATATATATATATAGTAGTATATTATAATATATTATATTATATATATATATTATATATATATAGTATATATATATATTTCTTGTTTATCTACCTCTTTTCCCAAGACTGGGGGTAAGGTGCGTGTCATGCATCGAAAAAGAAAAGCAGTAGAAAGAATATGTCAAAAGTCGAAAGAAAAAGCCCAGCTTACCGCCCTCTGTACCATTTAAATAGTGAGAACTCGTCGCAGACAGAAAAATCAACCCTAGAAGCTTCATGGGACCGCGACGGACCTTCACTATGGTAAATCGTCAATGTAAGGAGTTATCCCTTGGCCAAGGTGGGCCACAACCATTGCCCCTCCTTACAAACCCCGCCATTCACTCCTATATGCACCTTCTTCTCTCATCAGCCAAACTCACATTTCTCTCCGACAGGAATTCCTCACTGACTCAATCTACTTTTTTTCGGTCTCCCAGCCGGCGGTTCCCCCAACACACTCGCCACTATCATCGCTTAACCAACCGACTATCATTCATCCTTTCCCATGACCAAACATTTCAACATACTTTTATTTATTTCTCTCAACCCCTTTCTCAACCACACACTCCTCAGATTTGGCTGCAGCAGCTGATTTCTTTCCTCCGACATCGAACAACCTTAGCAGCCTAAGATTGTCCATCTGAACACATTGAATTTTAAACTATACTTCATATTTCCAGACCATAGTCTCACTATTATACATAACAACAGGTAACAACATACCCTCATGTTAAAGACCCTAGCGCACTCGAGATTTAGTCCCTCTATACATTCACAAACGATCTTAATATGCACCAGGCACCTTTCTGCCTTCACAACTTTCCTACTACACTCTTCATCATTCCTTTTCCGTTCTCATCCAACACATACGCCCTAATATTTAAACTCTGACACTTGTTCCAACTGCTCACCATCTAACATAACTTCACACTGAGGACTGTCCTCATCACAACCATAGCCTTACTCTTAACTACTACGTTAACTTTCAAACCCCTCCCTTTACACACCCTGCCAAAATCCCTCTACCAATCCTCTCAAAACTCTTCAGATTCGCCACACCAAATACCAAATCATTCCGCATATAATAGTAGGGCACCCTCCACTCATCTCCATTCTCACATATTAAGCACCATTTCCTGCCACCCTCACCTGTAATACTTTCATAACCCCATCCATATTACAAATTGATAATCAAGGGACATTAACACAAGCCCTCCTCGACTCCGCTGATTAATACTAAAAACCAATCACCTTTAGACACGCATTTATTCTAACACGCCTTCACTATCGGCATTTTAAAAACATACTTTTGATTCGCATTCAGAAGCGCTACCAGCCACACCAATAAGCCACTACACCAGCTATAAGAGCTTCTTAGTTAACACTATCGATACGGCCTGTTGCAAACCATAAACTAGATAAAAATTATATTCTTACCCTCATTTTCTCAATCATTTGTTTCAAATGTAAAGATTTGAACCACACATCCTCTACCACGTCCAAAGCCACCTTGTTTATCACCAATCAGTCCTTCAGGTAGACTCGACGCATTCTTTCGACCAAACCCCACAATATCTTCCCTACAATACTCAATTAAACTAATTCACCTATAATTTCTACAGTTCCTCTATTCTCCCTTACCCTTATAATAGGGTACCTATTACTGCTCTTATTCAATCCCTCAGTATATACCCTCCATAAACGCTTATATATACAACTTTCAAATCAAGTCAATCACCATCTCGCTCCGTTCTTGATCATTTACCCAGTAATTTCATCTATACCGGCAGATTACATTCTTCAACTTTTTCACTCTACGCTATTACCTCCTCCTTGCTAATCAAACATCCCCAAAATACCTTTCTTCTTGCACCATCAACCCCACAAACATTCACTATTTTCACCGCTTCATTACTAGTCGCCTTCTACGACACGATTTTCGATGTGTTCTTTTTCACAACTCCCCTCCACATCCATTTCACAAGTTACAAAAACACCATCCCTATTCATTATTTCTAAGGAGTTCCCTTATTCTCATTCTTAACCTTTCTCGCTTCCTTCCAGAGGAGCTTCCTTTTCCTTGAAGATCCCCATTCATCCTCCTTCCAAACTGTCATTTACCTCTTTTTTTTCTCCGACGTATGCACCTTTTTAGTATTTCTTTTTCCTCCTTGTATAATTCCACATCTTTCTTTTGAAACTTCTCATTTGCTTTTAGTACATTCAACCAACGGCTTTCTTTGTTACTTTTAAACTGCTTGCATCACCTTTCATTCCTACCATCACGTCCCCTACTGTTACCCCATCATTATTTTATGCTTCATCTGATATCATTCTATATTCCACTTCAAACACCAATTTCCTCCGGAGCTATTCTCTTCTCTTTTTCCTTTAGTCCTCTCTTCTCAGAGCCGTTGCTGCCCAGACTCTCCTGACACCTCGTGTATTTCCAATGATCCTGGCGTAACACGCAGAATTAAGATTCTTCACACTTGTTCGTTATGATATTGCTATAGGCGTAGTTACGACATTCGATATATGATATTGGCTCACTTGCGCTGGAGATGCGGCCTCATTGTACCATACTTCAGTATCCGTTTTATTTTTGACCTTTGTTTTCACGATGTCTATTGTGAAGCTTGTTCCTAACGCACTCATGGCTTGGAAGATTTCTAATCCTCCTCCCACTTCCACTTCCTACTACTCATCTCCCTTACCTCATCCATTCCAAGCGCCCTTATTTCAACTGTTTAAAGAAACAAACATAATGATCGATAATCCCTCATTCCATTTAAAATTGAATCATACTGAATTTTAACATTTTCCAATTCAAAATTCATTTCACAATGTCCTTTGATAAGAATTCCCACACAAAATCGAGAAATCATCGTAACTTTCACTTCGACTTGCACTCTACCATACCACACTCAAACGATCTTAGCAAATTCAGTACTTAGTTGTGCAATACTTCGTTGTAGTTTTATAATAGGAAAGTTTATTACCTTTACAACATAAACTCTCTCCCACATAAATCATCTCTACCCCTATCCTCCCTACATTTCTTTCTCCACCTCTCCGAACACCCCATAAAAACCACGTGTATATACCATCCCTTTTTTTTCTTTATCAACTCTTGTCTGATTCACCTATCCAACCATTTCAGGTCCCCAACACTACCAATATGACACTTCTTACTCACCCCATCAATATACATCAATTCATATTATCCAAAAAATAGACGCTCTTAATCGTTTTCACCATGAATGAGACCATACTTCACCAACCAACACCATACTTTAACCTTTTCAAAACTTGAATTTAACCATTAGAAATCTAGTCACACACAAGCAACGTCTACCATTGCTATGTTACCACAAGTCACTCATAAAATCGTAACTCCTTATCTCTCTTTTACATTCCTCTTCACACCAGCATCCAAACATTTCACACCACACCACTAAACTTTACCACTTCCTTTCATCTTTGTTTCGGTCACAATAAGGAAATCAAATTTGCCCTTTCTAAATAAATCCACTACTTCTCTCCTCTTCTCCTAGCCATTTATTCCTCCAACATCCCAAGTACCCACTCTATTCAAACAATTTCGCTGAAATATACAAGGTCCATGGCATGCATAAGCATCCCTAGTCAGCATTCCTAGCAGAGGAACGAATATAGGTTGTGTAGTGAGCACAACCATCTCCCAACTACCACCGTCATTAGTCGCGTATCTACGACACGATTTTCACGGATGTGGTATTCCACCACTCCTCACATCCAATTTCAATCATGTTGACCTATAAAGTTCCCTAGTTCATGTTTATTCTAATGCTAGGATTCCCTTATTCTCATTCTTAACCTTATACGCTTCCTTCACAGAAGAGCTTCCTATTCCCTTGAAGTCCCAATTCATCCTCCTTCCTCATTGTTCATTTACCTCTTCTTTTCTCCCACGTATGCACCTTTAGTGTTTTTTTTATTCCTCTTATTATAATTCCAAACACCTTTCTATTAAAACTTCATCATTGCTTTTAGTACATTCAACTCATCGCTCAATAAATTATATTAGTATATATATAATATATATAAAATATATATAATATTATAATATATCTATATACATAATATATATATATATATATATATATTAAAATATATATAATTTCATATATATATATTATCTTCTTCTTCTCTCTTTCTATACATCTTCCTTATATTTCCCAAGAATGGGAGTACTAAGGGCGCGACCGAGCATCGGAAAAGAAAAAGCAGTAGAAGAACATGAATATTATATATATATATATATATTCTATATATATATATAATCACTACTTACCTTTTTGACACAATAATAATTATCTTATTAGTATATATATTTATAATAAGTATAACTACTAGATCAATAATTCAACTTAATTTATAGTAATTATACGGTAGTATTTATATATACTAAAATATAATATATATACTATACAGCTATAATATATATACTATATGATGAATTTGGGCTCTATCTTTACAGAAGATGATAGGGCGAATAGACGCGATAAGTCAAGGTAAAAGAATAAGAATAAAAGGGAATCTGCTT
>JABUQX010093888.1:5000-17090 GCA_015478945.1 Trachelipus rathkii | reverse complement strand
TCGGAATGGCAACCGGCAGATACCTGGGAAACAGCTCCGAAACCGAAGAGGTGGCCCATTTTGGCCTCTCTATCGGCGATTTCATTGCCAGTTCCCCTACATGAGATTGGGTCCAACATAGTATTATGTTTCTTACGGGAGTGAGCAGCCGAAGAAATTGTCGTACGGCGGATACCACAGTGTTTTTAGAATAAGGGGTTTTAAGCCCTTGGAGGGCACTGAGCGAATCTGAGTAGATGACATAAGAGTGGTCTTGGTTAAGGATAGAATTCGAGAAAGGGCAATTCATTATAGCCAATTAATTCTGCCGCTTGTGGATGAAGTAGTTAGAGGGGGAGGAGGGTATGGGAGAAGAGGTTGCGGTCAGGAATATCAACAATTAATAATAATAATAATACTAATAATAATAATAATAATAATAATAATAATAATAATAATTAATAATATTTAATAATAATAATAATAATAATAATAATAATAATAATAATAATAATAAAAATAATAAATAATTAATAATAAATGTTTTAGACATTAATTACTTCACCTGAAATTAACGTATACATATTTTTAATTGGAGGGCCAATTAAAAGAATGATGTTAGCGAGTTAATAATAATTATACATGATAACGATTTGATCAAATTAAACTATAATAACTATTTTATATTTAGTCGTTTTTATTTCAGTTAGATTTAAAGATACCTTGTAAAGTATAATGACACATATCCCTAATGTAAAATTACGAATTGGATTGGTTAGCTGTAATTAAGCCTACAATCGAAATCAATCGATTAATATTATCATTAATATCAATTATCAATTAATATCATTATCATTATTGTTTAAGAATTATATTTTACCACTAAAAAATTACCATAGGCGTATAGATTTGCACAGCAGTTGCGTAATGCATTGGCAGACCGTCACTGAAAGGCTGGCTTCAAATGCAAGCTTGCGCTATAGCGGTTGCGTTTAATGTAACAGACCTACTTTAGCGCTAGTGTTTTACGAAGTTAAAGTTGTATAATATGTAATGCAATATATAATGTAAATATAACATATAGATTAAACTTTATTCACATCGTATGAATATTACAATGGTTCTACTGCTATTCACGGGAAAATTGAGAAAATTTTCACAAAAAAATTCCTCAAAACAGAGGATCAAAACCATGGATTTTCACTTATATAATTCAGTTAGATAACATTTTTCCATAAATTTTATACATGTCTATATGTTTTAAAAATATATATATATATATAAATATATATATATATATATATATATATATATATATATATTATTTATAGAAAATATATATTACTGTAAAATAACTTTATAAGTTATAAATAAAAAATAAAAACTTAAACATTAAAAAATTGTGTGTAAAAAACACTGAATGAAAAATAGGGTATATTAAAAAGATTAGGAACTTTACATCATCTACATAAGGTTGGAACACTTTACTGTTGTTATTAATGTTTGATAAATTTTCCAAAAGTTTTAAATTAAGTGTTCCACCATGTTGGTGAGTGATTCGAGATTACTTCAGAGACATTTTTGTCCTTGTTTTTAAATAGTTAACCATAAGACATTTTATTTTATTTTCCTTTTAAATATTTTACAATAATTTTTTAATTAATATTGAGAAAAAGTATAAGTAATTTTTTTATATATTATATCATATTAGTATGTTTCTTTCAACTTTGCTTTATATAAAAGATAATTTTATAGACTACGAAAATTAAAGTAACAAAAATGTTATTTTGTTAATGTGGCAAATATTCTTAAGGTAATGCTACCAAGTCCGTTTTTAAAGTATCATATATATATATATATATATATATATATTTTTATATATATATATATTATACTATATATATATATATAAGCTCAGTCTATAATAATATATATACTATACACCTTACTTCTCATCTACGTTACTATAAACCCAAATGCTACAAAACCACAACAAAAATACAAAAAAAAATTTACAATTTCTTCCTTTACCGAAAACTTGAAGATTCATTTCTCCAAACTGTCAAGAAGCTCAATCGAAAGAACAGACTTCACCCATGCTTTTATCACATTTCTAGAAGACGTGAGACCAAACCTATTAAAACGAGGAACAACGGATTTTCATAAAGTCATAGAAAATGATACGCTTAACTGTCTACATAGGATGCACCATAGGGTCAGGAGGCATCCATAGTTTAACAGCTACATTTAAGAATGCCAAACAAATAAATAGGAGATCTTATAAATATAACATTTAAACTTTTCCGACAATAAATTTAACCCAGCGGAATCTAATGGTGAACCACCTCTCCACCAAATGATACCCAACCATAGCAAAATTCTGCTGTACGTAATTATAAGCCCTATACCTGCACTCAACCCTTCTAAACAAATTTTGTGAAAATACTATTAATGCCTTGATATTCATCAAAGCAAAAATAGTATAATAAATAATTAAACATTTTAAAAACTTTAAAAACAAAAAAATCTATAATTTTTAATTTTTTTTAAACAGAATAATAAATTGCTCTATAATTTTTTGTATTTTTACAGACAAATTTTTTAATTCATTTTTTTCTATTTTAATTCATCGTATATCATAGAAACAATACTACCCAATCAATCATATTGCCACACAATTAATTATTGTAACGCGTATTGCCATTTTGAAGATATTAAAGAAAAGCAACATTCCTTTGATTGACAATTTTAAAACACACTATAAGATACCATTTAAATTCAATGACCAATGACCTTTAATATTATTTTCAATACCACCAAATTTTAACAACTAGATCAAATCTTTTTAGCGCATAAATGCGATTTCGCACTATTTGGAAAAAGATTTCAAAAAGAAATCAATTAAATTTCACCAAAATTAAAAATCAAAAACTTAATTTCGCAATTGTCCAAAACCAACTTATAGAGCCATCTTTAAATGAACAAACTCCTTACCTTGCTCTCAAATGACATTTTTATAAAAAATTACTTACCGAAATACATAATCGGCTCTCATAGCCTGAATTATTAATTTATACCGGACAAATTCAATTAACACCTAATTAATCTATGCATCACAACAAACCTCGACACATACATATACATGAACGTATTGCCATAACTAACATTAATAATAACTGATATACATTCTAAACTAAACTATGTAACAACATTACAAACCAATACATATAGTTATATATATCCAACATATCAATATAATAAACAATCAATTAACTAATAACATACATATTACTAAACTGAATACATTAATCATAAAATACATACATATATTACATATACTAATATTATATTTTTTATAACTCATAATCTAATACCTATTTTATAGCCATAAAAACATGCACAACATATATAGCATTAACAACATTGCAACAACATTAGCACCATAACCATTGTTATTTTATATTGTATGCAACAAATTACAATACTAAATATTCATAACAACTGCAATATACTTATACATGTATACTCTATACTATAACTATGCAACATAATCATATGACAGTAATACAACATATATATGTCTAATACAATCAATTATACTCAATATAAACATAACATAGCTCAATAGAACATAATACATATGCTAAACAGACATATATTATCAAATACTCTCAATAAAATATAAACATAACATACTGCATAAATGTGCCCTGACATGACTTGGTATATACATAACTATATATATATATGACAACTAACTTTCTCATCCACTTAATTAATATATATAATAGCAGCATACACATAAAGAATTGATAAAACGCTATTGTGTAGAAAGAAAGGGCTAATGCAAGTAACATATTCCCAATCCCATATTCACTTTACATGGCAAATGACATTATATATTATTTGCGATTGAATACTAAACAAAGGAACGTAATATTCGTGTCTCGAAAAGCCTCCGAAAAACATGTCCAATAATTTTAAAGAATGAAATAAAATGTAGAAATAACGAAGCTTCTGAGCCCTTTTAAGGAGAGTTTGCTTCTCTTTACGTCGTAAATGAGATTTGCACCATTGAAAGACGCTCACTAGCTACACTTGTTGAAGGGCATGCTAAGAATTCTGCAAGATGTGGAAAACTTTTACAATTATCACGCCACCAAACCAGTGGATCTTTATCTGATTTCAGGTTTTGTTGCTTTTGATATTCTTCGACCTCTGAACAAGACACTTCATCGCTGCTAGAAACAAAAAGAACGTTCATGGATTCAAGAATGATATCGCTGATGGGTGTTAATTACGTGTCTCTTACTGTGATCGTTTGTTTTTTAATGGCTGGTGATATTTCTGCCTTTAGCAGAAGTTCATCACATAGGCATCCTAAATTAATTTTAACCCTCTTTGAAACACGTGGTTCAAGAAATTTGGTTTTGTTTCTAGGATCTAGAAAAGTTGCTATTGCACATGCGTCATCGTTTTGCAGAGTTTGAAATCTATTATCTATCTCCAGCATGAGTGTTTCTGTCATCTTTGAAAGTCCCTTACTTTTAATATATATATATATATATATATATATATATATATATATATATATATATATATATATATATATATATATATATATATATATATATATATATATATATATATATATATATATATATAAGGTAGTGCACACACACGTTTCTCATAATTCATAGATCAATACTATCCTCTACCCGCAAAAAAAATCATGTGGATGCGGGTAGAGAAAAATAATGCGAATATCCGCTACACCCCTAATATATATATATATATATATATATATATATATATATATATATATATATATATATATATACTATATATATATATATATATATATATATATATATATATATATATATATATTATATAAATATATATATATATATATATATATATATATATATATATATATATATATATATATATATATATATATATATATATTATAAGGTGATTTGGTGGGCGGTTGTTGAGGTATTGTTGTGTAAAGTATGTGTGAATATGTTTTGAGAGAGATGTGTTGTTTGGAGGGGAGGGGATGGTTCTGAAGAGTTGGCCGTAATAGAGAGCAGTGGAGGAGTGAGGGGATTTTAAATGGTGTATAGTGTGATCCTGTAGGAAATTATTCACGGATGGGTAGTGTCGAGAGCCCTGGCATAGAATTGCGTCCCAATCATGTCTAGATGATCCTGGATTGGGAGAATTTTTGTTTCTTCATGAAGATGTTGAATTGGAGTAGTTTTCAGGCAGCCTGTGATAGTTCTAAGGGCAGTATTTTGGATTCTTTGTAATTTGATTCTGTTAGTTGATGAGATTAGAGGGTACCAGACTGTTGATCCATAGTTGATTGTGGTTCTTGAGAATTGTTTGTATGTAGTTGTCAGTGTGGTTACTTCATTGCTGAAATTGTGTCGGGATAAAATTCGTAGGAATTTAGTTTTCTATTTACTATGTTTATCCCCTCCAATGGCGGTGCGCCTTGCTGTGGCGGAGGGGCTTACTTCCGCCCAGAGACAGTCTGCTGCCTTAGTAGCGGAGGCCGCTGGGGGGAAAACTAAGTCGCCGCCCCCAATCCACGGTGGAACAGCATACGCCAAGGGATGCATGGCCGGAGGGAAGTTCGGTCTCAAGTATGCGAACTCAGAATACCAGGCGACCTCCTGTTTCAATTTAGCCTTTCCGCAGTATGAGGCTCTGCTGCGGGTGACCGTATAATTCCTCAGTTTAACTTATTCTTTTATGGATACGAAAAAACTTTTACAGGGGGGCACCCCCTTAAGTGCGCCACTCCCAAAGGCCTCAAGGCCTTCTTTGGATTCCCCCGAAACCTCAACTGAAAAGGGGCTTACAGTCCCTGTCAGGGAGGTGGAAGAGGAATCCAACTTGGCTGCTGCAACCCCATTAGGGGATACAGCATCTAATATCGAGGAGTCTATTCAAAAGCTCCAACTAACAATGCCTCGCCTTTCAGGCGCGGCCAGAAGAAGATATAGGTGGCTGGTGAAGAACGGGCACGATCCTTCAGAGGCCCGCAAACTGGCTCTCGTGCCTATTGGCCCCCCACCTGCGGAAAAACGAGCGCGCCTTAGTGACTCTACGCCAGGGGGGTGCCAAAGAAACCTAGGACTGGAGGCAGTGATGGGAGCGCAAGCGCCCACGCTTCCTCAAGTCCTACCTTAAATACAATCAGAATAGGAATAGTCTCTAAAGACTATCCACAAGAAATCTTGACAATGGAACAACTTAAGGCCATACAAGAAGGAATCCTGGGCAGGATCGTGGAACTAGTTGGCGGCACCACACAGCCAAAGTTTCACGGCTCTATCCTCAAACCAGGGTGGGTGCAGTTCAACTGCGACGATGAGGCCACAGCAGAGTGGCTGAAACTCGTTGTTGGACAACTGAAACCTTGGGAGGGGGCAGATCTAAGGACAGTGGAGGGGGATGAAATCCCCCGACCCATAGTACTGACTGGTCTCTTCCAGAATAGTGCAAAGGATGGGAACGATAAGATCCTAACCTTTGTAAAGGCACAGAACCTTGGCCTTAACACTGACGAGTGGAGGGTCCTGAAAAGGGAAGAGAGGGGCGATTCTGTGCACCTCGTCCTTTCTCTTGACCAGCACTCTGAAACCAAGCTAAGAGCCCAAAACCATCTGCTCAGCTATAAATTTGGTACTGTTGGACTCAGGAAGAGGAGCGGGAAACCCGAGGGGGGAGTAGGCTCCCCACCTCTGGCGAAACGGCCTCACCTGAGAACTACACTCCGAAGGAAAAGGGGAAAACCTTGGCTCTTAAAGGAAAGGTAACACCCTCTGGTTCACAGCCAAAGAAGAAAAATCAAACTGCAGAGAGTGGGAAAGAAGGCCAAACAAAATCGGCCTTGGCAAGGGGATCAAGTCAGAACCCCAAATCCAAATCTGCATAATGGATAACAAAAACAACTTGAGCTGCCTTCAAATTAACTTGCACCACGCAAAGGCAGCAACTGATGCTCTCGTCCGGACCTTTGTATGCGAGAGGCTGCAAATAGCCCTCATACAGGAGCCATGGGTGAGAGAAGGAACAATCAAAGGAATACCAAGTGGAATGGGTAAGCTGCTCTACTGTCGGGACCATGGCGCGCCTCGTGCGGCGGTGGTCATCGGTGGTGGGGTCAATGCCCTGTCCATTCCAGAGTTCACCACAAGGGACCTAATAGCAGCCCTAGTAGAGGTGCCAACCGCGCTGGGTGTGCAAGAGGTAGTAATTGCCTCGGCATACTTTTGCGGGGACTCGAATGAAGCACCTCCGGAAGAAATTCACAGGCTTGCGCAATACTGTCAGCGGACCTGCAGGGGACTGATTTTGGGATGCGATGCAAATGCCCATCACACCCTGTGGGGCAGCAAGGACATCAACAACAGAGGTGAGTGTATTTTAGAATTCTTAACTCAATATGGTATTGATGTGGTGAATGAGGGCAGTAAGCCCACATTCATCACATCGAACAGACAAGAGGTCTTAGACCTAACCTTAATAAATGCCACTTATGGTATACAGATCTCGAACTGGTATGTGTCTGATGAAGTATCTCATTCGGACCATAGACACATCAGGTTCGAAATCATAGCTTTAGAGAAAGTAGAGGAGGAGCGGAGAATACCTAAGCTAACAAACTGGAACTTGTATAAAGAGCTCCTTAAACAGCGCGTAGAGGATATGGGGGGACTGTTTGATGTACAGGACCTAGATGTATCCACTACCCAACTGCAATCAATCATACAAGATTCATATGAAAATAGTTGTCCTCTGAAAAAAAGAGGGATAACTAGAAGCGTCCCCTGGTGGAATCAAGAGCTAACCACTCTAAGATCTAAAACCAGGAAACTCTTCAATAAAGCTAAGCGGGATAAAAATTGGGAAGCATACAAAACTGCCCTAACCGCTTATAACAAGGAACTTAGGAAATCCAAAAGAAGATCATGGAAGACTCTATGTGAAAGCATTGAGAGCCAATCTGAAACTGCGCGTCTACATAAAGTGCTCTCAAAGGACCAATCTAATGGGCCGAGCCTTCTCTTAAAGAAAGACGGCAGTTACACAAAGGACCACAGGGAAACCTTAGTGGAACTTATAAACACTCACTTTCCGCACAATGTAATAGTTGACGACGGGGAGGAAGTAGATATATGGGATGATAGGAGACCTAATAGATGGACGGAAAGTCTGTCTGGAAGAGTCTTCTCCCCTGATAGGGTAGAATGGGCAATAAATTCCTTCGGCCCATATAAATCTCCTGGAGGGGATGGCATATTCCCAGCCTTGCTTCAACAGGGAATGGAGAGTCTGCTTCCGCTGCTGGTGAGGGTATTTAGGGCAAGCTATGCCCTGGGATACATTCCCCAGCTGTGGAGGAAAGTAAGGGTGGTTTTTATCCCCAAGACGGGGAGACGGTCCACGTCTGACCCCAGATCCAATCGACCTATAAGTCTTACATCATTTCTTTTGAAAACAATGGAAAAGGTGCTAGACTACCACATAAGGGTGGAAAATTCGATAGAAAAGAAAATCCATCCTAATCAATGGGCCTACCAGTCCGGTAGATCAACAGTTGGCGCACTAGATAGCTTGGTATCCAAGATAGAAGGAGCGCTAGATCACAAGGAGGTGGCGGTATGTGCTTTCCTGGATGTGCAGGGTGCTTTTGATAGCACCATGCATGTGACCATGGAGGATGCCGCCGCCTCCAAGGGCGTCGGACCCTCAACGATTGCTTGGATAAAAGCAATGTTGGGGACAAGACGTATTACGGCTGAACTGGGAGGGGAGATGATCACTGTGACATCTGGGAGGGGATGCCCCCAAGGAGGGGTACTTTCACCCCTTTTATGGACCATGGTGGTTGATAGTCTCCTCACCAAACTCAGTGAATCTGGATTCGAAGTGCAAGGATACGCGGATGACCTTGTAATTATTATTAGAGGCAAACACATAGAGGTCTTAATGGAACTCATGCAACATGCCCTCAATATATCCTACAATTGGTGTTTGGAAAGGGAACTAAACATCAATCCAAGCAAAACAGTAATAGTGCCCTTCACCAGGAAGAGGAAGCTAAGATACACGGCTCCCAGGATTGGTGATGTCACTATTAACCCTTCCACTGAAGCCAAATATCTGGGAGTAATCCTAGATCAAAAACTAACGTGGAATCCACATCTTAAAAGGGTAGTGGATAAAGGTACGATGGCCCTATGGACATGCCGAAAGATGCTTGGCAAAACATGGGGACTGAAACCTAAAATGACCAATTGGTTATACATAACTGTAGTCAGACCTATAATCACCTATGCCTCACTTGTTTGGTGGCCGAAGGTTGAACAAAGGACTGCACAAAATAAACTGCAAAGATTGCAAAGGCTTGCATGCCTAGCGATCACAGGGGCAATGCATACATGCCCTACTGCAGCCATGGAGGCACTGATAGGCCTCCTTCCTCTGCATTTGCACATAAGAAGGGAGGCCATGTCATGTGCAACCAGACTGGCCATTCTTGGTCAAATTAAACCTTCGAATTTTGGAAGATGTACCAGAGATACAAATGGGCATTGCAGTTTCGGACTTAATGCCAAAACAAAAAAGCTTTGGAAAGAAGTATAAAATCCTTCTTACAAATCGTTCAACTTGGGATAATGGAGGTCCTAAACTTGAATCAGGAACCATTATGTGGTACACTGATGGATCAGTGATAGATGGTGGGACTGGTGCGGGACTGGTCGGACCCAATTGCAGGCGCAGTATAGCCCTGGGTGCTTTTCCCACCATCTTTCAGGCAGAGATTTACGCCATAATGGCTTGTGCCAGAATAAACATAGAAAAAGGGATGCGAGGGGCAAAGATCGCTGTGGCAACTGATAGTCAGGCGGCTATCGGGGCTCTGAGTTCCTGCATGTATGACTCTAAACTGGTTTGGGAATGTCAACGTACCCTACAGCAACTGGCTCAACACAACAGAGTTAATCTGATGTGGGTGCCAGGGCATCAAGGTGTACCAGGCAATGAGGAGGCTGATCGCCTCGCTAAGGAAGGAGCCAGAACCGCCTACTGTGGTCCGGAACCCTTCTGTGGACTTTCTAAGGCCCACATTAAAGAATCTCTGAAACAATGGGAACACAAAGCTATGACCAATTACTGGACAAGCATCCCTGGTCTCAGACAGGCTAAAGATCTGATTGATCTTTCTCCGAGAAAGGCAAAGGAAGTGCTTGCTCTGAGTAGATCTGATCTTCGAATTCTGACTGGAATTCTGACTGGACATGGGCCAGTCAGATATCACCTCAAGAAAATGGGAAAAGTTGAATGTGATTCATGCCGATACTGCCGTGAAGCAGTAGAAACGGCAGAACACATTCTATGTAATTGCGAAGCTTTAAGCTGGCAAAGATATTGGTATTGGCAGAGGGATGTGCTGAAGCCTTACGATATCAAAACTTCGTCTCCTGGAAGAGTCCTGAAATTCCTGCGGAAAATCGGGATGAACCAGGAGTTTTAATAGACAAGGGCGTGTCACAAAAGATCCAAGTGGGTCGCAGTGACAAGGGGCCTCAATAGAGACCACCACCCTAACAATCTAATCTAATCTAATCTAATCTACTATGTTTATGATGTTTTGGATGTGAGGTGAAAAAGGTAAAGTGCGTGTGTCAAAGGTTATCCGAGAATTTTAGGTGCTTTCTTTAGAGGGATGATGAAGTTATTTAGAGGTAATTGAGGGTGTAATGATGATTGGTGTATGTAAGTGGTGATTTGGGTTATTGATGATTTCTCGGCAGAACCTGACATTCTGTTGGAAGACAGCCAATCTTTTGGTTGGTTTAGGTAAGCCTGAGTGTGAGTAGTAGTGGTGGGTACAGAGGGGTCTGGTATAGTTATAGTTATATCATTTGCATAGGTTATAAAATGTGAATTGGGAGATTGAGGGGTGAGGATGTCAGCTGTAAAGATGTTGAATAAAGAATTGGGACAAAATGGCACCCTGAGGGAGTCCGTTTCTGAATTTTACTGTTCTTGAGATCTGGTTTTGCTGGATACCTGTGCAGTGCGTCCGGATTTGAGAATAGCTAGCCATTTTTTATAATTATTAGGGAAGGGGGAGTTTCGAATTTTTTCGATGAGAATGTGTCTAGGTACTGTGTCGAATGCTTTACTGATGTCTATGGCTAGTTGTATTGCTCTGTGGGAGGGAGTTTTGTTTAAGCCGTTTATAATGTTTTGTGTGATATTTGTTACTGCTGTTGAGGTGGAGTGTGATTTTTTGAAGCCGTGTTGGTGGGTGGGGGAGTGAAAGTGTGGCTGGATTTTGGTGAGAATGATCTTCTCCATTAGTTTAACAGGGAGGAGAGGAGTGATATGGGTCAATATGAAGAGGGGAGGTTGGGTTTTTCTGGGTTTTAATTTGGGTATGATTATTGTTTTGTTCCAGAGTGGAAGGATGTAGTTGAGTGACCAAGATTTGTTATATATATATATATATATATATATATATATATATATATATATATATATATATATATATATATATATATATATATATATATATATATATATATATATATATCAAATAATTAGAAATTAAACAGCATTTAATTTCATTATTTTAAAAATCATTCGAAAGTTTCAATATTGCAAACATTTTCGTTTTCTATTCGTTCGATTTGATCCTATTGTTTTCCTTTTCAAATTATTAAAAATTTTGTCTATGGAATTGGGGTTGGTGCCGGAGTAAAAACAGTAGCCGGAGTCGGAGTCGGAGCCGGAGCCGGAGCCGGAGCCGGAATCAGAG
Organism: Trachelipus rathkii; assembly: GCA_015478945.1. NCBI lineage: Eukaryota > Metazoa > Arthropoda > Malacostraca > Isopoda > Trachelipodidae > Trachelipus > Trachelipus rathkii. The sequence goes on along the minus strand of JABUQX010093888.1, from coordinate 5,260 downwards.
CATTAGCCGGAGTTGAAGTTATATAAGGAAGACGAAATAGAATTTCGAATTCCTCAAATTCAGAGTTATAATTTTAGCTCCATTTGCTAATTTTTTTCTCTTTTCGTTTCAATGTGTATCTTTCTAATTCTTAAGCCTGATTTAGTTATCAATTCTTTCTGTTTACTCAGTCTGTACGTTAGCCATTTGATTATCGTATGTACGCGACCAAGGAGAGCATGAGTTGTTTATTGATACAAATGCACAAAACGTTCTAGTAC
>JABUQX010093887.1:32500-35000 GCA_015478945.1 Trachelipus rathkii | reverse complement strand
TCTTTGAGGAATTTAGAGGAAAACCACTGGCTGTGGTGAATGAACACTGAAATCACCAGGAATTATGATTTCAGAGAAATGTGAAGAAAAGAGAATATGTGTTCTAATTTATGCTGACAGGTTATATTGAGCCATAATCAGTGAGTTAGGAGGACAGATATACAGAGCAAAATGATTTAGTAGTAGGTTGACAGGATAACTAACCTAAGCCATTAAGGTAGAAAAATCGGAAAAAACTGCAAATCGGAGACACGAGAACAAACATCACTGCGCACAAAAGCCGCTTTTGCTGAAAAATTAAAGCGAGAGAGACAGCAAGAAGGAACACAATTTGGGTTTGCTTCAGAACGCTCAAACACTTGAGTAGGAATGCGTGTCGCATGAGTCATTTTCAGTGGACATGGGACAGTGGGACTGGACAGTTTAGAAAGTATTGTTTCGTTGTAACAAACTATAATATAAAGAGCAGTGACGCGTACAGTTTTAAAACTGGCAGAGACCTACTGGAAAGAGAACCGAAGAGCTTAGTGAGGACGAAAGGTTAACAACACACCCAAAAACCTTTAGAAAAAACCTTCACACTGGTTTAAAGACCGAAGACTTAGTGGGAATCAAAGACTTAACAAGACCAAAAAAACCCTTAGAAAAAAATTTCCTACAGTTAGAAATTTAGGAAAAGATCAGAGGTTTGCTACTACAAGGCTTCTCTCACTTAGCATGAATTAATGTTGTGGGTGTAGCATCTTTGTCAAAAATGGAGAATTAAGGGTGGAGTCCCTGCCATATGAAAAGTGTAAAGGAGGGAGGAGTAGAAAGAAGTCACTAATGAGAAAATAGGAAATAGATACAGGTGTGGAGAGAATGCTGGGGAGGCCACTACTAGTTAGATTAAAGGATGAACGGTGCGTCTAATAACAACTGCAATAGAACAATCAGAAGATAAAGATTTATGCCAAACTATCTGAAAAGCTTTCGATATGCCCAGTTCTGCACGAAAGGATCACAGAAACTCCTAAGATCGAGTCACCCAGGCTTCAAAGAAAAGGGAAAGATCACCATAATTGTCGACCGTTCTTTCAAAATCCACAAAAGAGATCAGATAAGTATAAAAATATATATATATATATATAATATATATTATATATATATATATATTATATATATATATATATATATATATATATATATTATATATATAGTATTATATATAATATATTATATATATATATAAATATATATATATATATATATAGTATATTATATATATATATATATATACTTAATATATAAAATATATATATATAGATATATTATTATATATATATAATATTATATATTATATATATATATATATATATTGATATATATATATATAATATATATATATATTATATATATAATAAATATATATAATATATATATATATAATATATATATATATATATATATATATATATATATATATATATATATATATATTATTATATATAGATATATATATATATATAAATATATATAGTATATATATATATAGAGAGGAGAGAGAGAGAGAGAGAGAGAAGAGAGAAGAGAGAGAGAGAGAGAGGAGATATTATATATATATATATAGAGATATATAGAGATATATAGAGATTCGAAAACTTTAGAAAGTAATGATGTTAAAGCAGTAAGACGATAGTTCGTCGGCACCAAATCAATGAACGTCACTTCCAATAAGAAGGAAAGGCTGAAGCGGATAGGCATAGATGATTTAGATTTACCGAGGTAGGATTGTAAGTTCTTGAAACACGAGTTATTGAAGAAGTTCAATTAGGAATACCATCGAGTACCATATATTGCCTTCTTAGTTTAGCGTTCAGAGAGGGAAAAAACATCTTTGAAGAAGTTACAATGTTAGACATAAATGAGTTGGAAGAGGTCGAGGAACAGAAATAAGTTCGGATTCGTCTAAAGGTAAAGGTAGAAGTAAAGATAAAGGTAAAGGTAAAGGTAAAGGTAAAAGGTAAAGTAAAGATTAAGAGGTTAAGAGGTAAAGGTTGGAGCGAAGGGTTCAGTTTCAGCAGAGGATAAAATGGCAGTTGTTTGACCCTTTTAAAATACTAGAGAAAAAAAGTTAGATTTTAAAGTGCAGAAGAGGTAAAAGTAGAGGAAACGAGAAAAATCATGTTTTTTTTTTTTTTTCCAGATAAAAGATTTTAGTGTCAGGGAGAATAGATTTTGCACGATTCTGGGATGAAGTTGAATGATTTTGGAATGAAAACTAAGGATTCCCGAAAGCGACTTCCCTTACGACGAATATCACTAAAATAAGCAGAAATAAGCCATGGTATATTAGTTGCGAGTGAAATGAAAGAATATGAGACCGTACCTCCATGCCAGAGAAAATTCATCTCGGTTAGTGGATTGCTGCACAATCAGAGGGATTCCTCACGCTAAAGCACTAAGCATTTTATGATCAATCAAAGTACGAACTAGGGTTGGCCGACGCACCAGGTGCGGT
>JABUQX010093887.1:2500-25000 GCA_015478945.1 Trachelipus rathkii | reverse complement strand
AAAAAATTTGTTTCGTTGAGATTTTCAAACGTTACATCATCATCAAAATCCCAAGGGATATGACCCTTAAATTTAACAGCCCCTAAATTGCTTCCAATTTCCAACTTATGAGAAATTAGCAAACTTTCCAATACCGTTGTAAACTTTTTAATCATGGTGTTCTTTATTTGTAAACAGCATTTTGGTAGCAAGTACTGCCTAACTCTGGATCTGGCTCTACATTGGTATTCAATCTCATCACAATTAAATATTAAAACAGTTCCATTGGGAAAGCTTATATGACTTATTTCGTACTTTTTAGCAAGTTTTCTATACACACTCTTCATGTCTAAATATTCTGGATTTTTAATCATTGACTTGTCAAATATTTCTTCACAAAGTTTTTCTTTCACTTCGACGTTTTGAACCTTTTCGGATCTTCTGTTTGGACAAAATAAAGTAAATAAAGGGGTAGGAACTAATTCCCTCCCTCCGGGAGGGTTCCGAACCCCACTCTTTGTTATTTTGGGTGTCGCGTTCGCGGGGTTCCAGCGCCTCGCTACGGGGTATGCTGAAACGTCCCCCTCGTTGCTTCCCGTCGTGCTCGAAGCCTCCTGATTGCCCGTGTAAATCCGTTTACAATTCCATGCATTTTAAACTCCAATGAGAGCAATATTAGCAAATTTATTTAATTTCTATTTATTTATTTATTTTTTTTTTAACATTTTCCCAAACTAAATATTCTTACAAGGATTCCAAAAATGTATTCGTTTTCGCTGTGCTATTGTAGTTTTTTTGAGATATGATTTTTTTTTTTTTTTTTTTTTTTTTTTTTTTAGTTTCCGCAATAAATTTTACCAGGATTCCAACAATGTATTCCCTTTTCCCTGTAGCATTGTAGTTTTTTGAGATATGGAGTGTAGTGTTTAAAAACCAAATAGTCACCTATATAGGGGGTCGCCAACCTGCGCCTTCGCGAGCACATGCCGGCTTATTTGGATGTGATGATGCGGTCTGCTTTATTTCCAATAGCGCAGAATATTATTTATTTAAAAAAAAAAAACATTATTAAATTAGATGTTCTAAGGTTCAGCAAACTGCGATAGTTGATGGCGATATGTTCTAAGGCCTTAGTAAGAAGCAATCTAGTTGTCATGCCGATTATTTCGTTTACGGGAAATAGATAATTTTAGCAATAGTTCTTTATTAAGATTTACACCCCGCAAGCATGATTACAAAAAAAGAAGAAGAATGAGAAGAGATCGAGAATTCAATCGGGAGGAACGAGTTGTTCGCTTTTCATGATGTCAACATCAGATGGGCCTTCCGACTTGTCTTCATTTGCACGAAGTAAGACTCGCACACAATAAGAAATCAAATTTAGAGACACACTTCACTCTTACTTTTATACGTCTCATTTTGCTGATGTAAATATGCAGCCGCTAAGAGAAAAACCTGTCGAGACGCTTCCAAAAATACAAACAGCAATCAAGTCATGTTAAGTAAGTGGATGTTCGCAATTTACAAGTATGTTTAAGATAGTGCTCTTACAGAGCTTCGCGTATTCACTAGCACAGATTGAAAAAAAAGGCATAACATTCACAGATGGTGTGTTGATGTCAAAGATTGCTGTCATACGTTGTATCTGAATGAAGTTGTTTTCGTGGATATTCAAAAACAGTATGTTTTTGCGTAAACAGAAATCTTGAAAAGAATCAAAACAAATATCCACTATCCGCTTAAACAGTACAAGATAGAATAACTAAAAATGTCTTCAAATGTAACTTATTTGGCAGGTGGAAGATATTCAACTTTCTTCTTGCGTATCCTTGCTTATAGATCAGTCTTGCGACAATAAAAGACACGGCCAAGTTGTCCTTTTTGGTCAGTATATTTTGTGTCTTCCATATGGTCAAAACAAGTACTTCCTAGATTGCTACGGTTTGGAGTGCTGTTCGTCCTGTGACAAACTCTAGAGGGAAAGAATAGCGAATGCCGTGCAAAATGCCTGAAGACATTAAGATCGATTTAAAAGTAAAGATTCGGTGTTTTCAATATGCAACTTGATGGAAGCCAGGAAGTTGAGACATGAAAAAATTAAAGGCAACAAACGTGATTGTCTTCAGAGCAAAATAAACCTCGAAATTCTTACGTTTCACTGCTTAATACACCAAGAAGGCTTTGTGCCCAAACATTCCGGCCGAAATAGTTGAGGTCATGAATTGGTAATCAGGATTGTTAACAGCATCTTGTCAAAAGCATCTCATCGGTCGTTTTAATGAGAATTCTTTAAACGAAATGTGGAGACTCAATATTCCGACCTCCTTCTTCACAATAGAGTGCGATGGCTATTATTGGCTTTCCAGCCAAAGGTAAGGTGTTGAAACTTTTGGCTTTGTGCTTGAATGAAATATAAATACATTCCTAAATGAACGAAAGGCCATTAATGCGACGCTGAACTGAGGAATCGACAAATGGTTTGCAAATTTTACTGTTAAGGGTGGATATCAAGCGAAATTAAGGATGAGCTGAATCTAAAAACTGCAAGTAAAGGGAAACCCAGCCTATGTTTTGGTAGAATGGTTTGTTGTTGAAAGAAAAATTAATTCTTTTTGCAAGAAGATATTCAGAGCGGGAAAATTACTGTCATTTTCAGATTCCAGAAACCCATCGCGATAAAACCAATGCAACTGTTGACACGAATTACATTCAGCACAGTTTATAAAGAAAAAGATTAAAGATGAACTTTGCTGCACAGATTTGAAGCAATTCAAGAACAACAAAACACAACTCTAGCATTCTTTAAAATCTCTCAACACAAATAGTAACGAAATCCACATTGAGCCATTTGGAATTGATACTGGATTTCTAGAAATGCAATTAATCGATTGTTAAAAAGTAAAGATCTTGTGGAGTGGAAAATTTACAGAGTTGAAAAGGCCAATTTGGAAAGAGTTTGGAGGTGCGATGTAGTACGTAACGCGACACAAGTGGACTCAGCTTTAAAAGAACATGCCTGTCGAGTTGAGGCCGTTATATTCGGATTGCGCATGGAATAGTCTTCCAGATTTTACAGTGAGGTCGTAAGAGTTGGTGCTCAATTTGGGAATTGCTGACTGTCCTCGGATGGACATATTCGTTGTGAGCAAGCGTTCTTTAGCATGAATATATAACAGTAGAAGTAAGAAGCCAATCTAACAAGATTGAAATTTAGAGTCGTGTTTGCAAACTTAAAACACACAGTTAGAGCAATATTTATCCGAAACTTTTCTAAAACCGCTTGCAAAGCCAACGCTCCCATTTGAATTGTTTGCTCAAAGTATGTTGAGTTATGTTTTGGTTTGTGATTTTAAGTACTGGGTTGACATTTGTTTTAGTAATGTTAATTTTTCTACTTGAACTATATTCATGGCAAATGAGGTGCCATGGCGCTCCCATTGAATGTTGTTATTGCTCAATTGGTTTATTAATTGAAGTACAAGTTTAGTGTTGTAAGTAAAGGTGTTGCATGTAAATTTTATGTGTTTAAGAAAAAGTGTATGTAAGTAAAAGTGTTGTAATAAAAATGAGTTAATTATTCTAGTTATCTTCAGAAATTAGTTTTACTTATATATAATAAATGATATTTTTTCTTATGAAATAGTGAAAATATTAGTGTTTTTTTTTATCAAAAACTGTTATTATGCGAGTAATATTTTATTTGTCATGTATGTGGCAAGAAAAATGCTTTGTGGGCTCTTTAAAAAGCTTTGAATTTTTGTAAACTTTGAAGATTTTGTGTTTTCCGACTAAAGGTTGCCGAGCCCCTGCTATATATATATATATATTATTATAGTATATAATAATATATATGATTATAGTATATATACTATATATAGTATATATATATATATTATATAATATATATTATATAGATATTAATATAATATATACTATATAATAGTAGTATATTTATATATTTTATCTATATTAGTTATTAATATATTATATTGTCACTTGTAATGTTTTAAGAGTCCGTTCAGTTTTGATTTTTTTTTTTTTTTTTTTTTTTAACATAGGTTGCTAGTATTAGGAGTTCGCGGAAGTAGGATTTTGAAAGATTTAGAAAGAATCAGATAAAAGTTCGGAAATATTGTTAGAGACTAGTTTTTTTAAAAATTACACATTATATAAAAAAAAAAATTTCAAAAAATGAATATTCGATAATGATGTACCGACACTTAGCAGAAGTAAATAATTTATATTGTCGAAATATTAGAAATCATGTCGTATAAGTAGCGTATGTGACCAAAATGTAAAAAAAGAAAAAAAAAAAAAAAAGAGTATAGAAAAAAAAAAAGTAGGGCGCTCGAGCCGACGGGGGACAGAGGGGGGGACGTTTCCATACCCGTAGTGGGAGGGTCGGAGGAGACCCGGGATCACCTGTTACAAATACCAAAGAGCGGATTCCGGAAGACCGCTCGCCATTAGGAGGGGGGGATAGCATAGTTCCTACCTCTGTTCTGTTCCCCCCGGAAGGCGAGAGAGCGGGTCCGGACTCCTGCTCATCTCTGCTATGGTTACTTTTGGTATGTCCTTTAGTTGAAGAAAAAAAAAAAGATTAATGACGAGTCGTTATGAATCTGTAACTGGTCTTAGTATATTTTGATCATGGTACGCACCGCCTTTAATGGATTAAGGATACTATTAAAAAAAAACAAAAAATATATCAAAAGACGGAGTCGTAAAACATACAGGTCCTATATATATGCATAGGTATATATAATATTATATTATATATATTATATATATATATAATATTAGTATATATTGATATATATTATCTATATATAGTTATAATATATTATATATATATAATATAAGAGTGTTATATATATATACATCCCTATATGGGAAGTTACGGCCCTTGTTCTGTTTTAAGCCACTGGTTCAGTGTTTTGAATTTATTTTGTGTTTTTTTTAATGATATTTGCTCTGACATTTGATACCAACAATGAATTTTCAGTGGTAACGGACATGATTTCAAAAGTTCGAAGTTATTTTTAAATAATTTTTAAAAATCACATTTATGTTAAATATTGTTTTAAAAATGGAGATATCTGTCAAAAATTACGACACTTTCAGAAAAACCAATTACATATGTTGGAACAAAAATTCGCTGCTATTCCAAATATGTAAAAGAAAAATTAGGGGGCTCGAGGAGCCGACGGGGGACAGTAGGGGGGACGTTTTCCCATACCCCGTGAGGGGATTGGCGGAGAAACCTCCGGCGACACCCAAATTACCAAAGAGCGGGGGTTCGGGACCCTCCCGTGAGGGGGGGAAATAGTCCTCCTGTCGTTCCCTCGGAAGACCGATGAACCGACTCCTGTCCATGTTTTGACTTTTAGAGTTAGGTATTCCTTTAGTTAAAAAAAAACACCTTAAAAAGTTACGGATCCGTAAAAACGTAACTGGTTTTTATAGTATTTTTTAATGCATTATGTTCAATGTCGCTAATTTCATTGTTGGTATCATAAAGCAGCAATATATTAAAAAAGAAAAAATAAAAAAAAAAAATTCAAAACTGACCATTTGTATAAAACAGAAAAGGTCCCAAAGTTACTTAATAACGCCCACACGGAACGGAACCTCGGATCAAAAAAAAATTTTACAAACAATTTACGGCTCTATTGAAACATAATTACGACTTGCATAAGATGGAATGAATAAATTATTTTTTTCGCCTGGCCTTGACCCTGACGCTATTATCCTAACCCCCCCAAACTAACGCTAACCAAATCTAATTCGCCCCTAGAACCAGGTAAACAAAAAAAAGAAATGAGGGGCGCCCCCAGAACACTTATTTATTTATCATATATGCAAACTGTGAATTTTTTTTTTGATCCGACCTCCCGTTCCGTGTGGGGGCGTTAAGTAACTTTGTCCTATATTATTATATTATTATATATATATTTGTATATTATAGTAATATATATATATATATAGTATATATTATAGTATATATCTATAGTAGTGTACAGTTGCTATCTATAAGTATAGGTATGATATAATATTTAAGTAATGATATTAGTAATTATATATATTATTATATATTTAGTATATTATATATAGTATACTATAATATTATATATATATAAGTAAGTTATATATTGATATATGATATATATTATAGGAGTCTCGGGTGCGCAAGTGGGTGGGTGTGCATTTGGGCCACGCTTGAAGGTCGTGAGTTCGGAGTCCTCGTTCAAACGGGATTTGGTACTTTCATCCTAGTTCCACCGGGAGGACACGAAAAAATTGTCGTTTGTAGGTAGATTTTCTGTATTCAGTGTGTTTTTACAGTTTAACGTGGAGCGAATAGTGTATTTAATACACTAATCTCAATACCTCACCTCAACCATGTTACCATAGCTTCACCATATCAACGGTACAGTACCTTTAATACACTATAAGACACCTGACATCTCCTCCCTATTCCCTCACGCACAGTAGTACTGTGAGGTCCAGAGCCTAGCCATTGCCCACTTGATGGTGCTGGAATATCAGTTGACTTGTTCGACTGTGAGCCGGGGTTACTTATTGACTCTGATAGGTTGATTGTTATAAAGGCGTGTCGATGATGGTGTTCCTTTTTGCCACTATGTGATGGGGCCCATGTTGGTATGTGCATCCTCCACCGTCGATGAAAACATAAAATAGTTAACCTTTCCCTTCCCGTGTCGTGGTGAATAGTAATAAAAAATATAGTATATATTTACGTACTTATATATAGGTATATATATATATATTATGATATAGTATAAATATTACTATAGTAATGATACTATATATATTGATATATATTATAATATATTTTAAATAACTGGGTCATGTCTTTTTTTTTTTCTAGTTTCATTTTTTGCGGGCGAAATTCATTTCTTACTGGGTACAAGCTCGCGTCTGAGAGAGAACAGCGAATAGGCAGAAAAAAAAGAATTTGTGCACTATCTTTTATAGCACGGTTCAGGAGTTCCGCGTGTGAAATGTGTGCGTTCGAAATGAATCTGTACCTGTAGAACACTAAAAACATACGGCAATACGGTACTAAATGCGTATAAATAATATATATATACTATTAAGTTATATATAAGTATTATATATATGATTAATACTATATATATATATATATTTTATTATCATTATATATATATATTATATATATTATATATATATATATCTAGTATCTATAATTATATATATAATAATTTTTATTATATATATATATAATATATATATATATATATATATGTTATAATATATATATGTGTGTGTTTATGATATTTTTGAGTTTATTTACGAATTTTCGTAGTATATGTAATAATTAATATTACATATATATATATTATATATATATATATATTATTATTAATATGTATTATATTATTCACTATATATTATATAATATATATATTTAGCTTCGATAGTGTAATTATGCTTTTCACAACACCAGCGCTTAAATATATGGTTTTGCAGGGTGCCGGAAAAAAATAAAAGACATCGTTTAGAATATGTTGACAAGTACCACAGTGTATATACAAAACAACAGTGCTTTTGAATGGTGTAATTACTTGAAGAATATTTTGTTGTATTGTTCTTAGGTTTGTTTTTTATGGTTGTAGAGTACAAATAGCTTTGAATAATTGTTCTTGTTTTATTAGCAAACACGAGGTCCCAATAGTTATTCTTAAATAATCGATGTGTAATGGAATAAATTACGTATGACAAGAGAAGTATATATCTGCAAAAAACAATGAAACTAGTTTTTTAACATCAGTAAATGTCATGACCCTGGATGGCTATTATTTCAAAATCGTGTAAAGCACCTTGGAACTTGAGGTAATTATTTAGCAAAATCGCTGGAAAAGAAAAAAAGAAGAAGTAATGTAGAAAGAAAATCGTAACTAACTAGCGCATGCCGCCACTAAGAGCGCCCGTCGCCTTGCAGCCTGTGACGTCACACTCAAGTCACGACTGGCCTCGGGCTTTGGTGTTGGAAACGCCCCTTTTCCTAATCGGAGTGCGTTATGGCCCTAGGAATCGCCTATCTTTTTTTTGTTTTCTTTTTTATTATTTCTCTCTCCCTCTGGACGAAGTTCGTGGATTTTTTTAATGGTTTTGAGATTTGGGTAAAGATAACGATAAAGAGAAGGAGAAAGAGATGATAAATGGTATCTATTTATTGAAAGCTAAATTTATTTATATATATTATATTTTTTACATTTAAGGCTATAATATTTCAGAATAGGGTAGCGTGCGTAGTATATAAATTATGTAAAATCTCAAATTTTATATAGCCTAATAATAAATAATAATAATAATTTCCTTTTTCCTGCAATAAATACTTATATAAAATAATAGAAATCTAAAAAAATTCCAAATCTAACAGTGTTTGGTATTGGTATGAGAGAAAATTAGTAACTCATGAGATTAATGTCAAATCCGAGAGTGCATCCGGTATATAACAAGGTAGAGGGTTTGGAACAGTAGGATAAGCAAGTCTATATGAGGAAGAGTTCGAAAAGTTAATAGAAGGAAAGGAAGTGGTTCCAGATCTATTACCTAGTGTGAGAGTCTATAAATAAGATTGAGACTACGTGTACAGTCTGGGGTCAAAAAGATCATAATCACAACATAGAAATATGAACGAAACTGTGTAGAAAAAGAAGAGTCTAACACAAGCTTCCTCATAGGAGATGGTACTCGACTAAGTAAGGTTCGAAGAAGTAGTTTCTCATTCGAAATTGTATTAAATTAAGTGATACTGGATCAAGAGATTAGTGAAGAATTAGTTAAGATAAATGAAGAGTTAACAAAAATAATATGAGAAATATAAGTTACTCCACACAGATAATAATTACTATATCATAGAAAGATTTGTTTGGAACCTAACCACAAGATAAATGTTAACATGTAGCTATAACTACTATTATTCATATATAGAGTGTAATAAAACGTCACCCCTAATACTAACAAAGTCAATAGCAGAACCGTGAGGATAAGCGCCAAGTTACGTAAAGGGATACCTCAGCAACAACCCAACTTCTATGTGAATGATCTTTGTTTATAAGAGAGTAAGTATTTGATACTTATATAATTTAAAGGGTCAAAGAATAAAGAAATGGACTAGACAATATTACAAAGCAAATGACGTTTGAGTTTGTCGTGCTTTCACAGAAGATATTAATAATAAATGTGATGGATAACAAAAGTAAAGTTTAGGGCGAGATTATAAGACAGGTATGTACACGAATAAACTGTGTTTTAGAGGGCTTAGAATTTTACCACCAAATAATGATTTCTCATTTGCGTACCTAATCACAATAAAAGAGTATATATAGCATAAAATATATAGCATGAGGTTTTATAAATATTGACATAAAATAAGAATCGGTTTGGTAAATTAGAAAATTGGCATCTTAGCCCCCCCCGAGATAAGGTATTTTATATGCTAACACGGTTCAGAACATTTCTCGAGCATTTTGCAGGTTTGATATTAAAATATAGGAATGTTGTTCGTGAACTAAGGCTTAAAATAAATAAAATAATTTGGAAGTCATGAAAATTAGTAATATATATAATAATATGTGAAATTAAATGTAATTATATTGAGGAACACCACTATTAATAATAGATTTAAGAAGGACAGAACGGCGGTCAGTCTCAACAGATGATAATATGAAATCACTGAAAAGAAAACAGAGGGAGACAGGAGATTAACGATACCATAAGTGGGGTCAAGATAGAACTATATACTAGTATATATACTAAGTATTAATATAAAAATTAATAGATATATATATGATTAATATACTAGCTATATATATGCTAATTATTAGTCATACTATAATATTTACATCTTAAAAATGCAATTACAATAATTAATTTTAATTAAATAATTAAAGACGAAAACCTATAGCGTGGTAATTATCTGCAGCAATAACCATTGTTTCGTTTATTTTATATTGTATAATCCTTAAAATAAAAAAGCTAGCGGTTTAAATCCTTGTGTTATTCGAAATACTAAATATTGCCTACAATAACATAGGTAATAATAGGGTTGGTGCTAATTAGTAGAGACATATCAGCATGAATGCGATGTGATGATAATAAGAAAAACCACCCCCACTTGGATGTAGTGCGATGAGATGTTGGAGGTCCACTTGAACGTTATGTCAGTATTTATGTGAGAAACAAATGATCTATAATTTGGATATAGGATATTTTATTTGATTATATTTAACTGACAGTGGAGAGTACATATAGGAATGTTGTTCTAATGATGACAATGAACTTATAAAGTTATGTAGTGTGGCGTTTAGATATAGTACCTTAAGCTATATCATTTCTTGCCTTTTGATAGTAGCCATACTATTAATATGTTGTATTATATATCTTAGACCAAGTACTAGTAAATATAATACTAATATGAGGGTGTAGGAGTTTTGCTATGCTACAACGCTTATTGTAATGATGCATAGTATATAAGGATAGATACAGTATAAGGACCCCTATTATTATTAATCTTATTATATGAGGACACTTGAGACACTATAGATAGATAGACCATGTGAGCTTCTTACTGTCTCTATATTACTGTGTTTCTAATTCAAATAGAATTATATACAAGAAACTTTTCATGATTATGGTAAATAAAAAGGAGAAAAAGTTAATTTAAAATAATGCATTGAAAGTGTGAAGTGCTGCACTTCAGACAATAAGAGGATGTGGTTGTTTCGTGAAGGATGTGCGGATGAGTCTGCTGATGTGAATGCGAATGCATGTAAACTTGACAGGATATAGCGTTGATGACAATGTGCATATGAGTCAACATTATAAACTAGAATAAATTATTGACATAATATTTTAAATTGAAGTGTTATTTAATTATTTTATTGAAGTTGATTTAATCTCTTAGTAACCAATCAAACACGCTGATATTATAACAAGCTTCAACAATATAAGTCACGTTTTGTTGCAGAATAATGTTTTGGCCGCTGACAACTTTGCCTATAAAGATTAAGCAGTTAACGGGTGAAGCGGCAATGAAGTCAACTTTACCTATAAAGTTTTATCAGCTGACGGGTGAAGCGGCAATGGAATCGACTTTACCTATAAAGTTTTAGTCGCTGACGGGTGAAGCATCAATGGAAACAACTTTACATATAAAGTTTTAGTGGCAGACGGGTGAAGCGGCAATGGAGTCAACTTTTCCTTTATAGATTCATATCAATATTAAATTTCATTTGATTGTAGTCGTTGTCAGTTTATGTAGAGAGTGTGGCTTGAAAATTAAGAATTGAGAATTAGAACTTTGATATTCCAGATTTTAGAGATATCACTTGTTATTTAACTTACAAGAGAAAAGAGCATTTATGTATGACAGTTTAATGCAAATTAACATATAAAAATGCAATTTGAGGAATGTTAATATGATATATAAAAAAATTTGATTTATACTTTGTGCAATTATGTTTTAAAATTTTTGTTAAATATTAAAAAAGAATACAAATTGAAATTTCTTATGATGGAAACTATTTTAAATATGTTAATTAGAAGTTAAAAAGTTCTTTAAACGTATCTTTGAGTAAATAAATTAAATCTATTTTAAGATGTATTAGAAAATGCATATATTCTTGCGACATAATTAAATATTAGGTCTTATTACAATGTAGAGAATAATAATAATAATAATTAGAATATATAAATTCCTAGACAGAATCATATTTATCTGAGTATTTCTCAAAATATAATATAAATATTTACAATTTTGGAAAAAAATTAAAACGTAGGATGTCAAAATTTGTGGTTATATCTACAGTGGAGAATTTTATTTTTCATACAACAAGTAAAAATAAAGTAGATTTGAATCTCGCCCCTAAAGTTTCCAAATTCCATAAAAGTAATGGAAATTGCATAGCTAACAGTCAACTGTTTTACAAGGTTTGAAAATCTGAATTTTTCGGAATTATTACGAATCACTCACTATGGAACCCGGTTAAACACAGGTAAATGGAGGGCGATACATGAATATGAGGTAACGGAACGGATTAGTGAATAGATCAATAAGATCATGATGGTGCACCGAAGATGACACATACGGAAAGAGAAGATAGGATGTAGAGCAGAGATTGACAGAAGGTGGGACCTCACTGGACGACGCAGATAGAGAGACGCTCAACAAAAGACGCAAACAGGCGAAAAAGAAATAGTAGAATTAAGGATACCAGAGGAAGAAGACCAAGGGAAAGACGAAATAAGATGAGAGCGGGATCGGTTGAGAGGACTCTACTCTGAGAAAGATGTAGCTAACAAATAATGAAGCCTAGCTATGAGTAGTAAGAGTGAACGTATAGCATAGGAAGAAGGGACGTCTGTAAAACGATCGCCGTTAATACCGTCTGACTAGGAAATGAAGAATCCTTCCTGGGAGAGTGAAAAAATGAAAGAAAAGATATATTATAACTAATATTAATATATCCTCATCTGTATATGTATGTATATCATATATCTACATCATATATATATATATATACTAATATGAATAATATATGACCCTAATCCTTTAAGATTATTAGGGGTTATACTGCCTTGGAGTGAGCGGTGTTTAATTTTCCTATATATATATAAATATATAAATATCCATTTAGCTAAAAGGACTACATTTTATACTATATATAATAATTAAAAATATTTTTGTTATGTGCAAACGAGGTATATAGTTTTTTAAAAAATACTATTAAATATATTATATACATATATCTGTTAGGCCTATCTTGAGAAGGAGGAGTTGAGTTTGTGAGGTAGTGGATTAAATCATTAATGACAATTTACCCCATCATTACAATTATAATTTAGTATCATAATGAGTTTTTCTATCATCACAATCCAAATTTAACATTATCTTCTTTTCCTTTGCAATGAAATTGTGTAAATAATGATTAAAATATAATGACTATTTATTATAAATACTCTAAAAATATTAGTATTTTGACATAATACCCTACCCTACATTTGATGATAGCTTATTCACACACTAGTTATGTTTAAATACCCGTATCGCCAAATACACATTAGAGGTTCGCAAAATTTTCTCACTCACAGTTATAGTAAAGCAACACAAAACCATACAATTGTTAGACTATAAGTGTAAATCTATATAATTTGATGGTTATTTTATATTAGATACATGTTATAGTAACCAATGCTGATTGGGTAAAGCATTTCAGTTGATATTAATCATAATTACAATTGTAAATTGCCTCGAAAGAATCTTATGCCTTAATATGAGTAGTACTTTAGATGAAAATTAATTCTGTAGATATGTTTTCGTACCCATTAATAAATAATAGACATTATGAAACAGTATATCTATACTGACCTATCACTATGAGTACGAGGAGATTGATCAATCGGACGGAGATAGTCTTACGGAGTGAAGAGTAGTTGATATTCGTACCAGAAATGTATTATATGAAGACTGTCCTAGAAGAGTCATAATTGTTAACCAGCAAGCCCATTCATATATAAGTAATAATAAATATATACTATATATAAATTATATATATATATATATATATAATTTTTAATAATATATATATATAAATATATTATATATATATATATATATAATATATATATATATAATATATTATATATATATATATATATAATATATTAAATAATATAGTATTTTATAATCTGATATGGAATGAATAATATAGAAGAAGGAATTGTATCTTGATAGAGTCGACAGGCAAACGCCTCGATTATAAAATTAACGGCAAGAGCAATGCATTTCAGTAGGCTTATGTGTGTTCAAAAGTAGTTTCACAAAACTTGACCACGACTACCTCCTATTGCTTGATTTGACGTGCAGAATTTTTAATGGTTAACGTCGTCAAGATTAAATTTTGAATGGCGAAGATATATCCCCAGCAATTATCTTCTAAGTAATTTATTCTGTGTTGATATAAGCAAACACAGATTCACGCCTATAAATTGAAATTGAAAATATTACGAACTTATTACAAATAAATATAAAAGATATAGCGTCAGGAATAACAAAGGTCCTCGTATATATGAAAAACAGTGTAAGATTGAATTATACTACGTTTATATAATAATGCTATTTTTCAAGCCTCAAATTAAAAAAATGGTGGCTTTGTTCGTCATAGTCATCTCACAAATCGATAGCCGGAGATTGTGCGTGTCTAATTTAGAGTATACAAATCGTTTATTAATTGCTAGAGCTATTATGCACATTCATTTTATTAGTTACAAATCTCTATTATTGATATAAATACGGAGCAACTGATCATCTTAAGTATATAAATTTTATTATAAACATTATATAGTATATATATATATATACTATAATATATATATATTATTATTTACTATATAATAATATATAATATATATATATATATATAGTAATATATATAATAAGTATATATAATATATATCAATATTATATATATTATATATATATTATATTAATATATATATATTATCATATATTGAGAGAGAGAGATGAACGAGATGGTAAATAAAAGTATACTTAGGAGTGGCGCTTGAATTAATATTATATATAATTAAATAATATATATTATATTATATATAAGTATATATATATATGTATATATAATTATAATATATATATATATATATTATAATATAATAATATACTATATTTAATATATATATATATCATATATATATATATTATATATATATATTAATATATATATAATAATATATAATATATATATAAATATATATAATTATTATATATATATATATATTATATAATTAATATATAATTACTAATATATATATATATATATATATATATATATAATAATATTTTATATAATATATAAATATATAGTATATATATATATAATATCGATATATATATTATATAATTATATAATATAATATATATCATATATTAATATATATATTATTATAAATTATATATATATATATATATATATATATATAATAATATTAATACTATAATAATATATATATATACATAAACTGATATAGTTATATAAGTCAGTAAGGCGATCTCTCTGCACTCTCAGTGCACCTCGTTAGCTCAGCACTGAAAGTTACATATAGAGTAACGAATCTATTTTTATGCAATTTCTCGTGTAAGTTAAGCGTAAAATTCCTATAATTATTTTATTTTTGCTAAAGTAATAGCCATAAATAAATGTAAAAAATTTATTCTATAAGTACACAAAATAAAACAGGAAACTACAGGTAACATATACTGACTATATAAATAAAGCTTTTTCACCACATTAAAAATGACGGCAGTTTCTGCCTACATTTTCAGGATATGGCGGAGACGGCAATTTAGTATTTATAGATTTGAATTTTCATAATGTTATAAAGTAATTCTTAGAATCTAGAACTACAGACAAAGTTAGAAAAAGAAAACGGTTTAAGAAAAAACCAAAAATTGTAAATATATATAATATATATTATTATATAATATATATTTTATATATATATATATATATATATATATATTTATTTATATATATGATATATATAATAATAATATATTATATAATATTAATATAATATCATATATATTAAATATCATTATATATTACTATTTATTATAGTTAAAATATAATATATAGAGTATATATATAATAATATATATATAATTATATTATATCTGCTAAGATTTGTTGAATCAGAATATGGATGCATCCACCCTCGAATCGCTGATTCGTCTGAGAGATGAACCTCGACATTTTGACTTTTCTCAGCTCCAATCATTCTCGTTCATCATATGTGACTCTGTCTATAAGAATCTTATACGCACTCTACTCTAGTGTGTTGGTACTTAACAGGCTACGTATGTTCTATCTGTTCAGAGTATAAATGGAAGCCCGCTCTGTCCTTCTAATATCGTCTCGTATTACCCGTCTCTCCTTATGTAAGATCGCGCTCTCTAAGAGAGTACTTTGAAACCGTACTCATTCTTCTCTATTCTAATCATATCATGACGGAGTCTTCATTCGAGCGAGAGGTACGGCAGTTCGGCCCTGTGCTGAGGTCTACTGCGCTAATTTATGTTCTCTATTGAAAATGATTTTATATTTGTGTGCTCCGTCGCAGGAAACTACGGGAAGACTTGTGTGGGGCGCTTGACATACCGGTTCCTAACCTGGAAGAAATGGGATCAACCAGGCGGATAACTGGCAACTGCTCGCGTAATCGGCTCTCGCAACTCCCCTCCTTTGGGTTCCTATTTCCATTTTGGCGCTTACTGATGTATTTTGAAGCGGTTATTCCTTATTTAAAATCAGAAATTCAAAACTACGCTTGGTAGATGCGTTTGTTGCGATTTCTTTCTTTTTGCAAACTTCTGTCCGTCAAGATGGGGTTGCCTCGTTGCCAGCGTTCTCTTGCTCTGTAATTCTCCGCACTTTGATATCTCTCTTCTCTTACACTTTAACCGACACAGATTTCTACATCGCCTCATTACATTCTACACCTCTACTCCGACCTGGTCAGTAAGTCCTATTATTCTCGAGCGCGATGCATCGGCTCATTCTATAAACACAATCTCATTACATCAACTTATCTGACTCCTCATCTTATTATTACTTCTATAGAATGCCTCTCGGTCTTAATCCTATAGTTCACGAATTTCTATTCATAGCTGACTACTATCGGATAGAATTTACTCGGTGGGGTTCTCTCACTACACTTGTGTAAAATATTCTAACTTCTTTAAATACACCAATCTATCGTATAACAAATCTCACCCTATATCTAAGTATAATCTATATATTATATCATACTTCTTAAACTTTCCAATCTCTTTCGACGTTCCTCTCTAATATTTAATATATAAAAACATACTTGAATTTCTTATAAATTATACTAAAAATATCTATATTTATATTTATATAATATTAAGTTATGAACAATAAAATGTCTTGGAATACTCCTCACATATATGCTACAATAGACGGTTGCTAGGTTGACGACCTTCAAAAGACAATTGTAAGAGTATCTGTTGATAAGTGTATACTCGAGACTATTTTTTCTCTATATCCTTCAATCTAGTATTTAGTTCCATAGCATATCAATTAATAATAAGGGAGCCTTCATAATTCGACTCATAGTAACCGGAGTTATGTTTCTCATATCTTGGGTACTAGAGGGACCTCTGAATTTGTCATCACCGGTCCTATTTGGGATAGGTGTCGAGTCAAAGTGTACCATTACAGGCTTTATATCTTAATATAATATCTCTTGTTATTCTAGTTTAGTAATCAGTTTTCCATTCCTGAACTACCAATTATACTTATATCTTATTGCTGGCGCGAATGTTAAGTAACTATTATTCACTACATCTTTCTTATAGGTAACCCATTATTATATAATATTTATTATATTTCTTCATTCAATAGCATCTATCATAAAAACGACAATCAATGTAATCTTTTCTGCCGGGCTCACTCTGACGTTATAAAAACTTTGAAATCATTTTTAACGACGCCTCGTAAGCACAAGGGGTGATCGTGTCGATTCCCGGCGCATGAGATTTGTGTTGATATTGGTTAACTCCAGGCTTGTGTCGCTGCGGTGCTTCCCTTCTTTCCCGGCACCCTGTTCTGTAGAATCTCTCCCATCTTCTGTTGGTTTTTTCCTGCTGATTTAATCTCTCTCACTCTTAAAAGCTCTGGGTATGTGCTCAATTACTGCGGTGTTTGCGTTACGTTGATGAATAAACTGGTGTGTGCAATACCGCCTCCTTGAATAGGGCTCCTGCCCGTGAGTGGTGGGCTTTGTAATAATATTATATATATATATAGTACATTATATATATAAATATTATATATATATATATATATATATATTATTATATATATATATAATATATATATTATATATATAAATATATATATATTTATATTTTCTATAAATATTTACCAATTTAGATATACAATATTTATAATATATTTTATATATATGTAATAGTATTTTAATATATTATATTATATATATTATATTATATAATAATAATATATACTATTATATATATATATATTATAGTTTATATGATAGTATATATATATTATCTAATATTATATATAATATATATAACTATATATTAGGTAGTATTTAAAGATATGTCCCTCATATTATATAATATATCTATATAATATATATAATTATATATATAATAATATATATATATATATTTAACAGGGTTCACACTAAAATTTTGAATTTGATTTGCCTGACTTTCCTTAACAAATTTTGCAAATTTTCCCCATGAAACAGCGTGTTCGTTTATTTTTGGTGTATACAATATCTATTAATTATTTATTGGCCTAATTTACTATTAAGTCATTAAATTATGAATTATTTAGTTATTGTTCATCATCATGGATGAATTAAAAAAATATTTTTTTTTTTGTAATCAGCCTATACCTTACCTAGCCGTCCAGAGCACTCCTTTTTTATTTTTTCCAAAAGAAAACAGTTTTATTTATACAAAAAGAAAATAAATTAAAGCTATGTTTTGAGAATGAATAGCGCCACTGTAATTCAACAAAAGTTCTAAATGGGGAGATTTTAGATTAACTTTTTCTTCTCAAGCATTGAATTTTTTGAGCTTGCCTATGTCTTCTTCTGTTTAAGCCTTCAGTTTTAACATCTTCTTCCTCTCAAGTTATTGTCTGTATTAATAAATTTTATTTTTCAACCTTTTTATTCTCTTCTTTTCTTTCTGTTTTGACTCTTGAGATGTTCTTCATATCTCCTTTGGGCAGCTCTTACATTTGTCAACGATTTTTTGAGTGATTAGGAAACTTTATGAATACTTGCATGAGATCTTATAGCAATTGTGCACTGTTCTTTGAAATCAGACTATGTTCTTTCAGTTCTCCACTAAAATTGATTAATTTATAGAAACCCTTTTTACATTCTCTCATGTGTCCTTAGTACTTATATATCGAAATTTTAACTGATTTTCCGCATAATTTTGATTCTGCTCTCCTCAGAACACTTTTTCAAGACTGAATTCCTCAACATGTTTCCTCATTTATTTATTCTATAATTCTATTTATTCTATATATTCTATAATATTTATAATTCTATAGGTATTCCTTCCTCTCATAGAGACAGCTTTTTTTTACCATTTCTAGGGACTCCTCAAACTCATCTCTTGTGATTTCGTCTGCTACCTTCTGGTCTCCCATCTCCTCATCTCCCTCATCACTCTCTTTCTTCACAATTTGGAGTTCGTCAAAGTACTCTGTCCAGCTCCTATTTATCTCTCCTGGTTTTTTGTAGTGATTCTCATTCTTACATTGCACGCTTTATCCCTATATTCTTTGTATGTCTTTTCCCACTCCATATATCTTTTTCCATTTTCTTACCTCATGCAATTTGTGAAAATTTTTTCCTTACTCAATATTAACGTTAAATTAAAGGTCCTATCTAACTATAATGACCATTTTAAACCAGTTATTTGTAGTGTTCAAATATGGTGAAAAAACTATGCTCGATAATATTAGTAATGGAATTAAAAACAAAGCTTTAGGGATATGCATTAGTTAGAATAGAATTGAAACTGACAATATATGGTAACTATCTTCAAGCGAGTAATAATTAATAATCATAATCAAATATAAATTATCAGTCCTTAAAAAAGATACTTACTGCATTTATGACATTATTAATGGATAGAAGCAAAAATAATAATTATACTATTTTTCTTTGTGCTTACATTGTGTTTGCTGCTTATATGGGTTCTTAATCTAGATGTTGCCATTCCATTTCGTGAATAATTACGATTGCAAAGCATAAATTATGACTTTGCGATGTCATTGGATACAAAATATCGAAGTAATCTCAAACCACACAGAATGGGGATGTCATTACGTAGTTGCTTCAACAGTTGATCTCGAACTCATATACTCACATTTAAATGACTCTCAATATTGCTAAACTTCGAGTGTGACTCAAATTACTGTAGAACATCGAGTAGGTATTAGTCAACCTTAACTTATCACAAAGTTTGCTAAATTTTCAAACAAGTCCTATTATTCCGTTTTAAATTGGCATTCGCATGAGTCCGAATGCGAATGTTAAAGCAAGTAATTTATTTTTAATATTCGAGGATGCGAATAATTTTTTTAAATATTCGCGAATGAGAATGTGAATACAAATATTAAGAAACTTACGAATATTGGGTCCATCTCTTGAATAAGCAATTGCACGTTATGAAGGTGAGTAAATGCAGAGAATATATTTGCATATAGTTATGAAGGTGAATAAATGCATAGAGTACCTTTGCATTAAGTTATGAAGGTGGATAATTGCATAGAGTACCTGTGCTTAAAAGTTATGAAGGTGAGTAAAGAATATAAAACCCAGAGGGTTTTTAAAAGGAAAATTTATTTGAAGGTGATTGATAACCCCAAAACTCATCATGATAGAGGAACTGAAGTTTAAAGGTGGTGGTAGTCTGGTAGAAAAGGAAGATTTGAGTAAAAATAGTTATTAAATATGAAGTTTAAATGTCAAGTAGAATACATTAGGTCACTATGTAAAAGTTATGGAGGTGATATAATATAAGAGTACTCATATTTTATATGATCGTGAAGGTTATAAGGAGATAGTTTGGAAATTGCATGAGACCTTAATACACCTGTGCGTAAGCTATATATAATATTAAAGGCGAATAATATTGACAGAGGGATATCAGTTGCATATATATATATATGCCCTATATCTTTTAGTAAACATATAATGCCTTATCAAAGGAGAACATAGTAAAAATTTATTGAGTGAATAAATTAACAGAGAACATAATGTGATTAAAAGTTTTGAAGCGCAAAAAAATGCTTAATAAGAATAGTAGACTATGTATATTATAGTGCTTAAAGTCATTGAAAAGGTGTGTTTTCTCCTCCGGTATTGGTGCGTAAACAAAATTATATAAAGCTTAGTAATTGATTGATTAAGTATAATAATAATATATATTATTTATATATATATATATATATAATATATATATTTGAATTAGTATAGTTATGATAAAGTGTAATTTAAATAAATTATCAGTAAGAATTTACCCTGCACATTAAGTACTATATATATTATTATGAAAGGAGAGGGGGTAATTGCAAGAAGTACCTAATGGCTTAATAAGTTATTAGAATATGCATGAGTAAATGCACAGAGTAACCTATGTGCAGTATAAAAGAGTTATGAAGGAGAGTATAATAATATGCAAGAGAGTTCCTGTCCTGTAAAAAGTTAACGGAGAGTAGTCATAGTGAATATATATTAAATAAGAAGTAACTTGTTCGTAAAAAGTTATAAGAAAAAGGTCAGTATAGATATATTGCAAAGAATACTATCTATATAATATATTAAGTTATATAGTATACCTGTGAGCGTATAACCATGTTATTTATACTAAACTAATAAAGTTCTTAATAAAAATAGGTAATGATATAGTATATATATATATATAGAAGCTAAATATATTCCGAAAATTTATGTATTACAGTATAAAACTATTATCCAAGTATATACAGAAGAAAAACAGAAAAGTTAATTTATATATAATTATTATATTATTATTATTATTATTATAATTATATAATAATATATAATTAATTATTATAATTATTATTATTATTAATTCAGAATATTTTTGACTCAATTATTCATGCAAGTCACCAAGAAAGTACCCGACTTAGATTTTGAATATATACGTTATTTATACGAAGAAGATTATATAAAACTTACATAGATATATATATATATATATATATAGAGAATATTTAAATAATAATAATTAAATAAGATAGTAAAGAAAATAAATCTATAGATAAGATTTAATAAAGTACTATAAACATTATGAGAAATTATAAGAAGACCTTAAATGAAGTACCTAATACTAGTATCGAAAAATGTAAGAAATTATAAAGCCCAACTATTAGAGACATAATCTGTTGGTGTGGTGAAGTATCTTTGAGCTGAGGGGTGGTGTAGGTGTGTGTGTGTAGTACGCTAGTGTGGTTGATATTTTCTGATCTCCGAAATGCTTCTTTCCTATACACCCTTTTTACTGCTAAATCTTAGCTCTGCGAGCATACCCATTACTCCTATTCTAGAAATAAATATTCTTTTTAAAAGATTGTGGAAATCATGTAAGTATTTTCTTTTTCATTGGGGTATTTCTATTTTCTCTTCAAAGGTCTTCCGCAGGAAAGACCTCCCCCGAATACGGCGAGGAAACCCTTTTTGGTATTTCAGTGCTGCAAACTGGTCGGACTATACGGAGATCGATACTTCTTTGATGTAATCTCAATGGAGAAATACCATGGAATGTTGCTAATGCCACATGTATAGAAGGGATCCGCCATATCGTGAAAATAGTTTGAGAGAAGTAGTATCCCATCATTGGAGGTGGCC
>JABUQX010093886.1:30000-31511 GCA_015478945.1 Trachelipus rathkii | reverse complement strand
AATAAACTTGTAAAACAATCGAACATTTCTCAATCAACCTTAAAGAAGCGGTCCTAAGCACCCAGCTTCAATATATATATATATATATATATATATATATATATATATATATATATATATATATATATATATATATATATATATATACTATGTATATATATATATATATATATATATATATATATATATATATATATATATAACAACAATAATATATATATATATATATATATATATATATATATATATATATATATATATATATATATATATATATATATATATATATATATATATATATATATATATATATATATATATGGATTGCCTAAAATACACAAAAACTCAGAAAATTCACCTTTGAGACCTGTAATATCTATGTGCGGAACGGTTACACACGAAATTGCCCAATATCTGAACAGCATTATCTGACCATATCTTAATAACTCTTTCATAGTTAAATCAAATAATGAAACATTATGTAATTTATCAAACTTAAAACTTGAAGCCACTAATATATTCGCCTCACTTGATGTAGAATCTTTGTTCATAAATGTACCAGTTCTTGATACGATTGACATAATAATTAACGAAGTGTGTCACTCAAATAACCTACCCCCACCAGATATATCAGAACAGCATATGAGGAACCTTTTATTAATTTGTTGTACTCAAACACCGTTTAAATTTAAAGAAAACATATCTACAAACTGATGGAGTGCCGATGGGCTCACCACTTGGACCTACATTTGCTGACTTCTATATGTCAATCTGGAAAAACAAAATCCTTCGTGAAACAAACAACTTTAACCCGTATTTTACATAAGGTATGTCGACGACACCCTCACTATTTTTAGGAACATAGATCATATACATCAGTTCATCAATAAAATTCAAGAGTTGTCATGCTTAAAATTCACATACGAAACTTAGGTTAATAATGCTATCTGTTTTTTAGACATCAAACTCAATGTTAATTCTACTGACGGCTCATTATCTACAGGTATACTTGTCAAACCCACTGATAATGGTCTGTATATGAACTATGGATCCTATTTACCGACTATTTACAAAATCTATCGTAAAATTTTTAGTTTACAGAGCATACAACCCTATGTTCAACTTACTTGGAAAACTTTGATGAAGAAATTTATACGTAAAAGTAAAAAATTTGTTAACTGCGATCATCCACAATATTCAATTGAAAATTTAATTAATAAAACCCTTACAAAATTATATAATAAAGAAAGTAAAAATAATCAGAAAAATTCGATAAATTTCTTCTTCAAAACTTCCAATGCTATTTGTCAATAAGGAAGAAGTGCCTTCGCAATATTTTGAATTCTCACCTCAAAACTAAAGACACCTCAAAATTAAAGTCGGACTATACCATAAGTCCAAACAACTGTCATCTTCCTTTAGCACAAAAAGATGCTTTGCCCGACAACCATCACGTTGTGTACCAATTTAACTGTCCTGAATTTAGACTGTACGTCGACATACATTGGTTA
>JABUQX010093886.1:10000-20000 GCA_015478945.1 Trachelipus rathkii | reverse complement strand
TTTAATCGATATAATAATAGAAAGAACTGGCAGAGAAATAATAGAAAGCGCAGAAATAGGCGCAGAAATAAAGGCTGGTACCAAAATAATAATAGGTACTCAAGAAACAGTCAAGATGATGCCGAAGACTGGTACGAGGATACCAGTAGAGAAAGATATAAAAGACCACCTCAGACTCACATGGCTGATGTCTTTGAAGGTGACATGTATTGTTATAAAGTCTCAAGAACTCCGGATCTACCTGTAATCCGTGAGGAAGAAGAGTCAGACATCTTTGAAGAGGACTCTGAAAGCGATGTCCAGAGTGGCGACAACCGCACTCGTATGGAGTACGCACTTGAATCGGCAAATATGATACAGCGCACTGGCAAATATACAGATGAAGACTCATACACATCCTATGATGAGAATGAGCACAATGGTCAATCGGAATCAGATTTAGAAAATAATTATGGTGAGAATGAGCACAGCACTCACATGTTAGATTATGAGGAGTTTACTCCTTATCCACCTGATCAAACAGTACTTTTCGATCATGGTGAAGAGAATTATGAATATGATTCTGAACTAAGTGATCAGCACGGTTATGATCAGAGCTCTGACCGTTGCAATAGTATTAAAAGGAATTTTGCCAGAAACCCCAACCATAGTTGGAAGAGAAAGTATTGGAGCAATCATAGCAATCATAGCAATCACTCCAATCATAGAAGAGATTCTGAAAATAAGATATTGGTTGATGGTGACAATACAGTACGGTACCGCACCGCACCATCCAATGCTCAACGATACACACCGAATTCTCATAGATAGATATAGAGATACTAAGGAACGGCCGCCGAAGTACCTCAATCATGCCAAAACGAATGGAAAGAGAAGGAGGAATGGTAAAGGGGCTAGAAGATGGAAGAGTGACGCAACCCGCACTGAAAACTCAGCCATTCAACACACTCAAGATGTGGAGTGCTTGCAACCATCATATATGCACGCAAACACTCTGCACCCGCTAAGAGGTCAGTATAGCGGTTCAAGGCCTAAAACAAAAACCACACAACCCGTGTGTACGCCAATGGTACGTAAGGCGTCTAATACCACAACATCACACATAGGTGAACTCGAGTGGAATCAAGCTAGTACTGATGCAGATGTGGACTTGGAAGTGTACAGCCAACACGCATCAAACTCAACTACAAGTTTGAACTACAAGAGCCATCACCACAAAACACATCATAAGTTTAAAGATAAAGGATGTGCAAATGGACATACTTTGTGGAATGTCAGTAAGGAAGAGAGAGACTTATGGGTCCCAGAAGCTGACGATGAATATCCGTCATCGCCTTCGACGGGAAAGAGCGTAAAGACCTCAGCAAGAATGATTGCAGCCCAAGACTCTCGAGTCCAATCTGACAATAAACAATTTATGTCAACAGCAGATAAAGAAAGAATAAAAGAAAAGATGTTGATACTAAATGCTAATGGTAAAAACTTAGATAAATACACACCTGAAATAAATGCAGAACCTGATTTATATGAAGACACAGATACAATGTGTATAGTTAAACTTAATAATAATAAAAGAATTTTACCCAAATTTAAATACATTTTAGAAGCTAAAATTGAAGATGAAAATGCGCAACATTTGCCTGATAACAGCATGGTAATTACAGTACCAACAGATGCCTTTAGAGGTAGCGCAGCCATCTTTATACGGAGTACTTTATCAAATGTGAAGGAAGGTAATATAATTATAGAGCTGATTAATTTAGGAAGCCGCCCTATTGAAATAATGAAGGGTGAAGCTATAACAACAGCCTATCCAGTCTTGAGAAGAGATCGTACAGAGATAGAAAGAGTCAATGCCACACGCAATACCATGATGAAGCAAATACATGCACAAACCATGCAAGAGTCCAGAAAAGATTATAAAAAGTGGAAGATACCCACAATAACCGAAGGGTTATCAGAGAAAGAATTATATATGACATACAAAGAGATACTGACGAAGGATGAAGAAAAGTATAGAGTGTTACAACGACCTGAGGAACTTGAAAACATTATTGATTTTCTCATGAAAAACAGAGACGTTGTGGGACTGGCAGATGATCCCATAGGGCAGTTCCCCAACTATCAATTTAAACTAGAACTAGATGAAAAATGCCCAAAGGTCCTATTCACTCCACAGTATCAGCAACCTAGATCTTTTGTGAAAGATATTAATAACTGGACAGAGGACCAGTTGAGGAAGAACCTGATTGAACCATCAGTGTCCCCTCACAGTAGTCCATTACTAGTGATACCGAAGAAGTCTGGAAGTCGCCCCAGGATTTGTGTCGACTATAGGAAGATAAATAAATGGTCTGTAGGAGACAGCTTCCCTATTCCTTTCATCCAGGATACGGTGAACTCACTAGGACGAGCTAGTATATTTAGCTGTGTAGACGTTCTCGACGGGTTCTACCAGATAGCATTGAGCGAAGAGAGTAGACCCTTACTAGCTTTTAGAACACAGAGAGGATGCTATCAGCCTCGCGTTCTACCAATGGGTTTGAAACAATCCCCCGCAGTCTTCAGTAGGGTGATGAGTTTGGTATTAAGTGGATTGCTAGGCATAGATTGTTTATCATACATTGACGATATAATAATATACTCTCAAGATGTACCTTCTCATTACAATAGCCTATCAAGAGTTTTCGAAGCACTGAGGAAATGCAATTTCAAAGTTAAATTGGAGAAATGCCAATTTTTCAAGAAGGAAATAGTATTTTTAGGATACTTGATTTCAGGTCAAGGGGTCACTGTAGACCCTGAGAAGCTAAAAACTTTATCGAAAATAAGGACACCTACTAGCGTCCAGTTTTAGGTTTCTTTGGATTTTTTAGAACTCTTTTACCGACTTTTTCAAGTACTGCTGAACCTCTGACCAAACTACTTAAGAAAAAGCAAGAATTCATTTGGGGAGAGGAACAAGAAAGATCATTGAATAAACTGAAAGATTTACTGTTAGCAAGATCAATCGTGCAATATCCAGATTTTAACAAAGAATTTGTTGTTGTGACCGACGCATCCATACACGGTTTAGGTGCAGTATTACTACAAGAGAATGATAAAGGAGAAGAATTACCTTTAGCTTTTGCAAGCAGAACTTTGTCAAAAGCGGAAAAGAATTATGCCCCTACGGAGATGGAATGTTTGGGAATCATCTTTGCGTTGAGGAAGTTTAAGAACTTAATATATGGATACAAGATAAAAGTAAAAACTGATCATTCAGCAGCAGTAGCAATATTCACTAAGAAAGATTATCCAACGGCTAGATTAGCTAGATGGTCTTTAACAGTATCAGATTTCAATCCAACCTTTGAACATATAAAAGGTACGAAGAACTCAGTTGCAGATTTCTTATCCAGATATATCCCTGATACAGGTGAAATAGATGATGAAGAGATAAGAGCAGAAGAAACGAGACAAGAAAAACTCAATATGATAGAGCACCATTCTAAAGAAAATAATAGTTTTAAAAAGCAAGAAAAATCAGAACTCCAATAATAAAGATAAAGAAACAGATAAAGGTAAGTTTAATAATAACATTAAAAATATAGATAAAACAGATGAAATTTTAACATTAGATACCGCAACGATTTCAAGAGAACAAAGAAAGGCAGTCGAAATGAAGGTAGAATATGAAGAGCTACAAAAGGGTAAAAGAATAAAAGGTTTAAAATTCTTTAAAGATATGATTTATATAAAGATAAAAGAAAACTATAAAATATGGTTACCCAAATCTTTGATAGATATAGCCATTGATATGACTCACTCAATACAAGGTCATAGTGGGTCAGAAAGAACTCTAGAAAAACTAAGGAGGAGATATCATTTTCAAAATATTAGAAAAGTAGTGGAAGAATTTTGCAAAAGCTGTCACACGTGTCAAGAAGCGAAAGGATCTAAGCCTAAGAAGGCAATCATAAAAACATATCCTTTAGCAGAGCAACCATTCCAAAAGATTGCTATGGACATTATGGGTCCATTAACAGTTTCATCAAAAGGAAATAAATATATACTCGTCTTCAAGGATCAATTAACAAGATATGTAGAATTAGCAGCATTAAAATCGAGAGATAGTGATAAAATAGTAGATGTTTTTATTGATAGAATAGTAGTATGTCACACAGTTTCGGATCAAATTACCTGTGACAATGCATTAGAATTTGTAGGAAAACTCATGAAAGGTATATGCAGAAAGTTTAAGATTAAAAAGGTAGAAATAAGTAGCTACCACGCCAATAGCAATGGTCTTGTCGAAACAACAAACGCAAATATAGCGAACTTTCTGAGATGTTACGTCAAAGATAATCAGCGAGATTGGGACCTTTGGCCCAAGCAGCTATAAATAACACATATAACAGTAGCATTAAAACAGATCCCCATTTCTTACTCTATGGCTACACGAAGCGTATGCCATCAGACATACCAACCGAAACCTTAATAAAATCTAAAGATCCTAAACCTATAAAGGAGGATGAAAAGATAGAAAATTTGTATGAAAGAATTAAGGAAATAAGAAGACAAGCCAGAGTAACATTAGAAAAAGAAGTTAAAAGATACTCGACTCAGAACAGCAAAACGGCAAAAGATAGACCGATAAAGATAGGAGATTTGGTGTACACTCAGAGAATCAAACCACCGCACCTATCACCTAAACTGTTCCGAAAATGGAGAGGTCCATTTCGAATTGAAGCTTACGGGAATGAATTTGAAACAAGTAATACCTATATTTTAAGAGATCCTACAACAGGCAAGATATATAGAGTAAATGTAGATAACTTTAAAGTAGCTAGAACACGAGGAAAAGATGAGAAATTTAATAAAGAAACCGATATAAATATATCCTCAGACACAAGACAGAAAATTAATGTTAACTTAACAAAGAAGAAACAAAATAAATATAATAAGTATGGAAAACATGAAGATAATGATGATGATGAAAATGAAACTAGAGTAATTTATCTGAGAACACCTAAAACCAATAGAAATACAATGGAGGAATCACAATTTAACGTGGAAGAAGAAGCACCTGAGGCTGTAGATGAAGATGTAGAACCAGTAGCAGAATCAGCACAAGAAAGTGAAATGAAACACGCTACATTAGAACCAGATGAACCAATATTCGGAAGAACAGAAGAAATGTTCGGTGATGAAGAACAAGCAATAGCATTACCAGTATCACAACCGGTAGATGAACCTATTCGAAGAACTAGAGGTAAAGAAAAAGATTTGTCATATAGACCAAAACATCAATATACGATGATAGAAAGATCACCTGTTCAGACAAGACAGTCAACATCTCGAACCGAAAGAATGGATCATACAGCACCAGAATTGCCAGAAAAACCACCAGATTTACCTCCAAGAAGATCATCAGATCTACCTCCAGATATACCTCCAAGAAAACAGCCTGATATACCTACAAAGAAGGTCAGATTCAAGAATATAAGAAGAGTCACATTTAGTGATAAAGATAGTAAAAGCTAGTTCATTACTATCTCTATTGCTAAAAGTGAAAAGAAAAGAAACTTTAAAAGAAAGATGTCGAATTTTTATTTGTATGTACATATTGATTATTATATGTGTAATAATATATTTTACAATAAAAATATAATTTTATTGTTTTTCTTTTATATATACTTGTAACCCTTAATTTTAAGTTCGTTTTACGAGTACTTAATAAGGTGCAAATGTACCTGAACTTTATAATTTTATTCATTTTATTTAGTTTTAAGTATTTTTCAACAAAATAGGTCTAACCAATAGTTTAAGATTTTATATTTTTTTTTGCTTGTAACTAAAATCATTTCTAGCATAGATGGAAGTCGATAACTTTACAACGCCAAGAAGATTGTCGGATCTTGCCGCTATCAAAGTTGGAGTATTGACGATTGTCACCAACAGTTCTAAGATGATACTAAGACGAAACTTGGAACGCGAATGGCGTCAGGAAAAGGCATCAAGAGAAATCTATGAAACAGAATTTGATACAATGCACAGAATACAGACTAGGAAGCAAACAGTGATATCTAGTCAGGTCAGTCTATTATTGCCAATTCCTAAGATATTGCAAGAACTTGTCCAATTATGGGTAAAGATATTGATAACGAAACTAATTGACTGGGTTACTACCCGAGTCCAATATCGTATTCCAATGGAAATAGGTGACGTAGTAGATATGTTTGATCACGATTGTTTTGATCATCTAGGAATGATTAAAGATAGTGAAGTATTCACCAGAATTAAAGAACATTTAAGAAATAACAATGAAGATTTCGCAAGAGTACAAGTATATTTAGATGATTATGTACCAGGAGAATACAACGGACATAATAGCAGATTTTTACTAGAAGATTGTTTGTCAAATGGTAACGAGAATAAACTTAGCAAGATAGTTCAAGAACTGAATGAAATTCAAGAATGGGAAGAGTTGGAAATCATTGCACAAGCCATAATGAGGAAGAACAGAAACATAATTAGATCCATTAGACCAATTTATACTAACACTAAGACCATATACGAAATCTCTAACATGCTAACTAAGGCTGATAGACAAAGAAATGTATTATATTCATTAAGAAATGGTGATGAAATGACAGCACATTTGTCAATTTTGCTCGAATATCCATTTCAAAGCTTATTTTGCACAGAATGTGCGCATATAGTGAGAAAACTAGTCTATCTAGGAGGTTTTAGTGATATTTTAGAGGTAATTTTAGAGAAAATAACTTTAGAAGAAAGTTATCCTGTTAATTATAGAGAACTTTTAACAAAATTTTGGAATAACATAGATTCAGTAACACGACGAAGTATGGGAAAAAGAATATCCCCAAGAATTTTATATAAATTATTAAAGCTTAGAAGCATTCATTCAAAAGAAGGTATAGAACATACAATGATCAAAGAGATAGTAAATGGAGCAGATTTCATCAACAACAGAGAATTGTTCATGACAATGTGTATTCAAGCATGGACCATCGACGTGTTTGACATACCAATAAAGCTAACACATTATATGAGTGAAATAGATGTTTTGAAACTGAAATATGAACTGTTACCTTCATCATATGCAAACACCAGAGATCTAATAGGAATATGGCTACGACAATACAAAAGGAACAACATTAAAACAATATTCAAGTTCTTAGGCGAACAACTAGTAGGAAAAACAATTTCTTATAGCTACAGATCACAATATTTTTTAAATACTTTACCAGTAAGATGGAACTTAACATGGCAAGGCAGAGAATATACTGCTACCACTAGATTGTCACACACTGAAAGTTTCTCAATAAGAGGAAGACTTTAATCTTACAATTGATTGATTAGAAGATAACACTAATTGATTTTATTTTTTTTTTGAGATTTTTTATATACTAATCTTAATTGATTTTTGAAATTTTTGAATACCTAACCAAAGAATTTTAGGAGTAATCTTGATTAATATTTAACTAGTATTTAACTGATGTTTATAATTAATATATTTAATAAGTGTTTACTTAATATTAATTTTACTTTAAAATGGTTATATATATATATATATATAATATATATCCCATATATAATTTTTGTTTGACCAAAGTTAATAAAATATTAGTATCAAATCCCTAAGATTTTTTTTGAAATTTTTACGATTTTTCATTTTCTATTTTTTTTTTATACGATTCTATATGACTCTTTTAACAGTAAATACATAGTACTTATTCTATATCATTTACTTTTACATGGTAATCGACATTACATTTGTTCAAACACTTACAATTTTTTTTTTGAACTTTTAACATTTTTTAACATTTTAATTTTTTTTTACATTACAACTTAACTGTAACATTTCCAAACCATCATATTCTAAAATCTACTCACAGTTAACATACTTTTAGATTTTTTTGAATTGCCATACTGCCGAATATATTTATCTTTCCAGTTACTGGCAATTGAAATTATTGGAATAATACTGAGAGATACAACTGAAAATGAGACGCAAAGGAAGACCTTGAGGATGATTTTGCATCAAAGCAAAAGCAGTTTCCAAATACTGAGCAACCGACCAATTGATGGAATTGTTCACTATATACCAGCATTGAAGGTTTAATAACTCCATGTATTAACTGAAATAGTATTTAATTAATTATTAACTCATTTTACATAGCTTACTAGTTCAAACTTAGAAATTTTTTTTTGATTTTTAAAAAATTTTTTTTTGACTTTAACTTACTTACTTTACAAATTTTAAATTTTAAAATTTTTAAAGGGGGGGCAGTCTGAAAAGTCCGATTGCTTAATTATAAAAACCCAACAGGATATGAAAAACATATAAAACAATTAAAATAATAATTAATAAATAATATTTGTAATTATTTGGAAAAACACTGATTATGTAATACCATTTATTTTAATAATATTCTCACGATAAGAAGAATTTTCACACGGTTTTTCCCAAGGGTTTTTCCCACTTGCGCAATAGTATTTTCATATTATATTTTCTTTTGCATAAAAGTTGAAATTTCGTAACATTGTACAGGATGCCCATCCTGTTGCTAAATCAAAAATAAGTTTTCGATAAACATCTAATGGGTATAAAAGGAAAGGATCAGGAGCTAGAGCTCATTATGCCGACAACCTCAACTACTATACAAAAGAAAAAAACGAGTTTAATTCTATCAGTGAAATGAAAGCGAATTAAAAATAACTTAGAAAAAAATTCGGAATAATTTTAACTTAGAAAAATTTTGAAATAAAATTAACTCAGAAAATTTTCGAAATAAAATTAACTTAGAAAATTTTCGAATTAAAATTAACTTAGAAAATTTTCGAATTAAAATTAACTTAGAAAATTTTCAGAATAAAAATAACTTAGAATTTTTTTTGAAATAAAATTAACTTAGAAAAATTTTCGAAATAAAATTAACTCAGAAAAATTTTGAATAAATTTTGAACTTAGAAAATTTTCTCAATAATTTACACTTATTAAAATTTTACAAGATTTTATTTTAACTTAGAAATTTTCGTAAAACGAATCAACGCGATTTCAGAATTAAATTTTAAAGACCAATTTTAAAATCATTTTTTATTTATTTAAAACAAATTTTAAATATTACTTTAAAATAAATTCCGTCCCCAACAATATTTTTGGTAATGTAAGTAGACGATGCAGTTTGATTTTTATTATTATTTAAAAACTTTTAATTCAAAGTTCTAATTTTTATTTTTTTCAAATTTTGAAATTTATTTAGCTTCAAAACTTTTTGAGATATAAATATTAATATTTATTTTATTATTAAAAATTTTATTGTTGTAAATTTCGAAGCCATTTTAGTTGCAAAACAAATTAACTTCGAAATAATAATAATGGAATAATAATAATAAAAAATAATATTAATAATAATAATAAAAATAATAATAGAATTAATAATAATAAAAATAAATTAAAAATAATAATAAAAATAATATTAATAATAATAATAATAAAAATAATAATAATAATAATAATAAAAATAATATTAATAATAATAATAATATTAATAATAAAAATATTATTAATAATAATGGAAAGAAATTGCCGTCTACAACATTAGTAATACGTCATTTTAGCATCACAGGATATTCATACCTACGTAAGAAAAAATATATTTAATCACATAAACTTACATGACTATGTGTGAACCAGGCAACTGGGCGTAAAAGGATATATTTTACGTGTGTGCCAGGAACACACAAATTATGTACATTTATGTGTAACGCGAAACTAAAAACTATATTTTTTTTGCATACCATATAAAATATAATACATATATATATTAACATACCTGAAAAACAATTGTGAATATATAATATATATATGTATAATATGTTTTGGTAACGAATATAATGATATATATAGAAATATATGTATATAATAGAGCAGTGCAATTTACGACGATATATAATAATAATATATTATTATATATATATATATATAATT
>JABUQX010093885.1:7500-25178 GCA_015478945.1 Trachelipus rathkii | reverse complement strand
CGCGTGTGCTAGTCGACGGGTGTTGGCGACTCTCTCAAGCACCTTCTTCAAACCGAAGGAGTCATCGTATTACGCGAATCTTCACAATGCCCGGGCACGAAGTTGGTACCCAATTATCTCGTAAGCGTCTGGTGAGGCGAGAAACATTGTGTGTGTGGGGATTTCTGTGTGGAAACCGTTCCCGGTTACATGAGGTGCGCTCTTCGTTCCTTTCCGTGCCGCACCATAACACATTATCATGTCGTTTAACTCAGGGGATAGTGATCCATTCGTAATCGATCGCCTCTCACGCTGTACTGAGAAAATCAATTGGGCAAGGTAAAGGTAGGTTATTGCCACGTGTTTCCGGAGGACGTTAAGCACACACATGTACGCACGCACAAAACACATTAAAATAATTGAGCAACCTAAATCGTCGCTACCTTACATGCGGACGCGTCTACACAAATAAATAGTTGTACCTTCAATTCGCTCCGTACTTGAAACGAAGCGTCATACAACATAGGTTATTTAACAATAAATGTTCTTATCGTCTTGCTCTATTCAGCCCTCCGGAGATTTGTCGCATGAGTTTTTGAATACCCGTATCTATATTATATATAGATAATATATATAAATTATATATATAATATAAAATATATATTACTTATTATATATATATATAGATCAGGTGGACAATAACATGTATTAAAAAACATTTCTTTCTTTTTCATAAAAAACTACAAAAAACGAAAAAACTAATTTTTATTTGTATTTTACTTTTTATAAAAATTTCAATTTTTTTTTGTACGTTAGTATTTACATATATAATATATATATATATAATATATTATAATATAATATTACTCTATAATATAAATAATATAGTATTATAAAATATTATATAGTATATAATATATAATATAATTATATACTATACTATATTAAGTGTATATTAATATAATATTTTATTTATATAATAAGTTTTTAAGCAAAAATATTTATTTGGCATTTAAAAAAAAACAATTTAATTTTAGACAGACATTATTTGAAATTTCTCGAATATTAAAAGTTAAGGTTGCAATATAGTATATATATATATAATTATATATATATAATCTAAATTATATATACTAGTTATATAATATATATATATATTATATATATATATATATTATTATTATATATATATGTGAACTTAAAACTGATTAAATTTTAAAATGTAAAAAATTATCATTGACTTCAATGGCAGAAACTCTTGCTTTCATACATTAATCCAGGAATGACCAAAATTAGCTCTTTGGAGACAATAAAATTTTTATTTTAAGGAAAATGCAGTAACCTTTCTGGTTTACCTTCTACCTCGCATTCTAATACAGCGTCTTCCCAAAAAAACATTGCCTCTCTTCCTCTTTCCCTTCACTTGTATCTCTGTTCAGCATACTACTTCTTAACTCTCTAAAGCTAAATGTTTGCTCCAAAACCTTTCCCTCTTAATTTCCATTTTTAGCCGTTCCAGAGTTATTCCTCCTCT
This sequence comes from Trachelipus rathkii, assembly GCA_015478945.1. Lineage (NCBI taxonomy): Eukaryota > Metazoa > Arthropoda > Malacostraca > Isopoda > Trachelipodidae > Trachelipus > Trachelipus rathkii. The sequence goes on along the minus strand of JABUQX010093885.1, from coordinate 23,665 downwards.
CCGTTTCTTCTTTCAACTCATTAAATGTTATTTTTTTTTTGCACTCTCGAATTAAACTAAGAAGGAGGAGACTGCTGCTGAAGTATCCCGATCCAGTAGTTCCTCAAAAATTTGTGCATCTACGCTTGTAATCCTGTCATTGGTAAACTTTTTCTCCACTGCCTAATCAACTTAACCTTCCATCCTCCTGCAGAGTTCATTCACCCAGGCATGTGCTGAAGATCTATTCAAGCCTCCAGTTCAACAAATCCAAACCATCTTCCATCGCTTTTTAACCTCTGTTCTTTTTAATAAAAGTTTTCGAATCTATTCTTAACACGAATATTTAGAAAATTAAAATCTTCTAATATTATCTTTGATTTCCATGGATCCTGCAAAATACCGTTCGACTGGTGATGTCTTCTTCCTTTCTCTCCGACTCTGGTTTCTTTGTGATATTCCCATTTCGGTGAATCTCTTGCCATGGCGCTAGACATAGCGAAGGCTTTCGATAGTCTGGCCACAAAACTTTAATTTTCAAAACTTTCCTACTTTTGGCATTTATCCATATCTCTTTGTAACTTCCTTTTGCCTTCCTTTCCATTCATTCTATGGCAGCTATTGTAGATATCCACCATTTATTCTTTTAATCTATCCACAGTTGTGTTCTTCAGAATTCTGTTCTATCAACATCACTGATCTATCTTTTTCCTGAGTCTCCTCTCCACTCTTAGGCGATAAATTCACCATTATCATTTCTTTCAATTAAAAATATGTTTTTTTCAATAGAATAAATGTTGCTAGGAGGGGGCCTTGAATCAACAAACCTCTGATCTTTCTCGTACCTAGAGAGAGAGAGAGAGAGAGAGAGAGAGAGAGAGAGAGAGAGAGAGAGAGAGAGAGAGAGAGAGAGAGAGAGAGAGAGAGAGAGAGAGTTGTATTAAAGAAAACATGGTTGTTTTCAATGCCTCAATAACTCAGCTTCTTCATCTATCTACTTGAGAATCTTCCACACAATTATAATTTCTTTGAAAAAGCAACTATAACCTTCTTCTATTTTTAATATTCTTGATATTTTCTTTTCTCGTTGATAATTCTTAGAAGATTTGCTCTTTTTATATTCTATATATCACAGGTTTTCTAGAATATTGGCCTCGTGTCTCTCATAAGGTGTATGACTATATACTTCCTATTCACTTTTTCAAAAACTAATTTTGTTCTGTTCTTTTTATACGCGAACGAGTTCTATGTATTTATATAGATGTGTGATTTTCGATGTGTGTTTGTGTGTATGAAGGTATCTTGAGGTGACTAATGACACTAACCTAACTAACCTAATCACTATCACTTACTACTTAATACCTACCTAACCTAAATATTTTTCTATTTGATAAATAAGTTGAGTGTATTATACGGTCTATATACTCCCCTTCCCAACCTCCTTAACACTCACTCTTAACACTTATTCATAACAATCTTTCTATAACTGTCGATAAAAATATAATCATTTTAGTCAAATTCTACACTCTCCCTTAATTCGTAATGTTTATATTATATAAATTTACATTGCTCTTTTGTAGATTTCAGTCATGTACCTCCTTATATATTGTAAGGAGGAGTTTCCTGTACCATCTATTATTTTAGACAGCTCATCCTTCTTTCCGTTATTCCAATAACCTCACTCTTACCCCATAACTTTAACTGCTTAATGCTCATTTACTAAATATACATAATATATACCCAATGGTAAAACTCATTTCAATCCAACTCACTCCAATCATCATCAAATATGTATTGGGCTTATTTTTCCTAATTTTCTTTGATTTGCACAATTCAGCTATGGGGCCTCGGAGTGTTCACGGAGGCTGACATTCGATCTATTCGGCATATAGTTAAAGTTCCGAAATGTCTAAATATCGTACACAAGTCGAAAATAGGAAATTATTCCAGCGGCTTACCCCCGCTCTGCCTCCCTTACCCCCATTGTGAGTGTACGTGATTGTGAGAAATCATTCGATCGCTCAGTCTAAGTGAAAAATCCATACCCTAGAGTCTTGCATGGTAGACCGCGTACGTAGTAACCCTTCACTATGGCATATACTGAATTTAAAGTATATTGTAGGTGTTCATCCCTTGGCCCAGGTTGGGCCACAAACCATAACTCACCCCTCACATAAAAATCTCTGCCATTCACTCTCTATTATTGCACCTTCTATCTCCGCTACTTTAGCCAAACTCACATTTCATCTCTCTCCATTGACATTCCTATTTAACTCCCTCTCTCACTTTTGTTACAGACGGAAACTTTATTCCCACCATTGCATTGACCAAAACTGCATCTTCTGGTGATTATCGTGACTATTCATAGAATATGCAGTTTTGTGGTATGACTTCCTGAAAATTTATTAAACCAGGGGCAATAATAAATTAGGCATCGGAATGGGTTGGTGAATGCCATTTCAGAATTATTACCCCTATGTATAGTATCCGTGCTGTCTTTCTCGTTTCTCCTATGAAAAATATATAATTTGAATGTAAATGCCTTTACATTTTAAGTGCTAGATTCAGACTCCGCAACATCTGCAACAAAGATCATTCGCCAGATAACACGACTCTCTCTATCTTGTTAGTCACCGAGCTTGCTCTTTCCGCCTTGCACTTTGAGTTCTGGAGCGACTTGCCAACGTTTCCCGTAGGGGGCACACACAGTGTGGTAAGCATACCAACGCCTAGGTATTCGTTAATTTAAAAAAAAAAAGGTGATGATACGATCATGGTGCGTCAGTCCATCTACCAAACATCCTGATCATATATCGACAATGGTAACGGAATTCAGTATTCATGGTTGTTATCTAATATTATCATCTTTCCAATTTATTACATACTGTAATCCAACTATAAGGCTCGAAACCATTAGAATCTTATACATATCTTAATGGTGATATTGCGCCTGCTAGAGCTACTCTCCTCAATCTTTGTACACTACAAAGGAGTAGTTAGCTATAGCTTACTATTCATATACATAAATCTATCCATCTCAGAAAAGATCAAATAGTGTGTCTTCAATTAGAAACTCGATTAGCTGTGTGTGTTTCGCAACCTTTCTCGACAACTCTCTCTTCTCTATCCTCTCTTCTCTGATTGCGCTCTGAATAATATCTTCTCTATCCATCAAGGCCCGATGGGGAACAGCGATGCTCTTCCCAGGAGTCGATTTACTATATGTTACTATCCTCACTTACCCCATTCAAGTACACAATTTGATGAGTGTGTACAGCACAAGTCCACCTGGGTCAACCCTGACGTGTTATGTTCTTGTCTATATTTCTCGCCCTATTAGCTGTAAATACTCGATTAAATCGTATATAATCTCCATTCTCTTTAGGTACAACTACTTAGTAAGCCTCTCCTCGTTTAAGGGGAATTTCAACCATGTACCATTCGTACTGTGGATTAAAATTCAGTGACATCCCCGAACGCGGAGTGGCTGCTTGAGTGCTTATAAAAAATATTCTCTGGGATGTATGAATACAAGTTTGTCAACTTATGAAAGCTTTGACGCCCGTTTCTGTACTTGCGTGGATGTCTCGCTTTGTTCTGTTTCTACCTTAGATAAGGTTTCTATGGTGAGAGAGATGTAGATTCCTTTTAGGGAGTGATCGTGTTATTCTACTCCTGTTATGCCCAGTCCATCGCAGCCATTACGTACTGCATTATGATAAGTATATACCTTTGTACTGTACTTGAAACTGTATAAGACAAACTACCGAGATACCCTTTTTACCCGTACAAGAAATATTCCCCATTAATGTTGGAAAGCTTTCATAATTTTTTAAGGTAATGATAAACATTATGCTCAGGACTGGCCAGAGTATGTAGTATCCCTCACTCTAAGCCGCTCTGCTTACACCTTGGTGATCCTGGGAATATGCCCAGTCAAACATGATGTGACACGAGTCATTCGATTCTCGACACAAAAGAAATAGTCTGTGCTATTTCCTTGGAGAAATCGACGGGCTGGCCGGAAAGGAGTACCTACCGCCACATCTGGTTCCTGTTATCAAGGTTGTACCGATATGTTAAAGTTTCTGGTGTAGTTTCTATTTAGGAGTTCCTAAACGATTGTTTTATATTAATTATCATATAATTATTTCACTCATTAATTCATTCATACCTAGATAAAATAAATGTTGCCATTGACATCTGATCTTCTTCGTCACCTCACTTCAACCACCTGGGGATGCTGATAGACAAACCTTACTCAGACTCTTCATAGCCTTAGTTAGGGCAAGACTTAATTATTGTTGTGCCATATACGGCCAGACCTCGGAATCATATCTTCATGTCTCTTGGACCCCTTTCAAAATGAGGTCCTAACTCGCATTGCAACGGTTATAGTTCTTTCCATTCTCTGTTCACTTTGTATAGTGTAGCAACTCTAATTGAAGGTGGTTAAGTGCGGGTGAGTTATGCCTCTTTGTTCTTTGAGAAATTAAAAATAACTTAATGCTTTTATTGTGCACAAATATTTACTTACTATATCTGAGGCCCACAAAACATATCCTTCCCAATTCTCATAACTATAGTATTCATGGGCTTATACCTTATGATCCGCGAAGATGGGTTCTTTTGTAAGATTCCACCGACCACTTGTGGACTCTACCTCTCGTGACATGTACTGTTTATAATGTAGTTAGATATTTAGTTGGGGTTTTCGACTATATCCATATATCTGCACGTTCTGTTTTCCAATGCACCTACGTCACATTTATTTATTGAATACAGATTTGTGACTATACTAACTCCCGTCCACCAGTGCCGAATATTTGAATACTGGTTTGGAAAATTCAGCCGCACTATCAATCCTAGATCATTTTCTTCTAAAAAATCTGGAAAATAATTAATCCCCCTACCCAAATATGTAGTCTATTTTTACTTCGAGCTGATTTCTTTTATTTTCAACTCTTATATACCTGACAGATATTGTGTATGTACTATACACACACAGAAATGGACTACTCATTCAAAGATTATATTGAGAGGGTATATTGTGGATTTGGTTAGGTCGATTATGCACGCGTTTCAGTCATAGTGTTTGTCTTTCTCTCTTGATTTATATCCGTTTTCTCTCTACATGTTTCCTCTCTCCTGCTTTTCCATTCTCTCTACATTCCTCCTCTCATATATTTATTCTCGGTCTACTCTCTATCTCCTCTCTCTCTCTCATCTCTCTTTCTCTCTCTTCATTTCTATCTCTTCTCTTCTCTTTCATCTCTCTCTCTTCTCTCCTCTCACTTACTCTCTCTCATCTTCTCTCTCTCCTCTCTCTTATCTCTCTATCTCTCTCATACTCTCATCTCTCTCTCTTCTCTCTCTCTCGTCTTTACTCTTACTCTCTTACTCTCTCTCTCTACTTCTCTCTCTCTCTCCTCTTTCATCTTTTCATCTCTCTCTCTCCTCTCATCTTCATCTCATCTCTTTTTGCATTACTATCTCATCTCTCTCTCTCTCTCCTCTCTCTCTCTCTTCTTCTCTCATTTTCTTCTCTCTCTGCTCTTCTCTTCTTACTCTTCTCTCTCTCTTCTCTCTCATCTCTTCTCCTTTCTCTTTCTAATTAAAATCTCTACTTACTCTCTCTCTCTCTCTCATCTCTCTCTCTCTCTCTCATCTCTCTCTCTCTCTCTCTTCATCTCACTCTCTATATCGTCTCTCTCTCTCTTCTCTCTTTTCTCTTTTCTACTCTCTCTTCTCTCTCTCTCTCTCTTCTCTTTACTCTATCTCGTCTCTCTTCTCTCTCTCTCTCTCTCTCTTTCATCTCTTACTCTCTTTACTCTCTCTCTCTCTCTCTCTCTCTCTCTCTCTCTTCTCTCTCTATCTATCTCTCTCTCTCTCTCTCTCTTACTCTCTCTCTCTCTCTCTCTCTCATCTCTCTCTCTCTCTCTCTCTTATCTTATCTATCTTCTACCCTCTTATCTACTCAATCAGTCACCAAATTTGGTGCAAAAAAAAACTAAATCTGGCAAAACAAGTCAAGCTTTTCATATTATAACAAACTCAATTAACATCATACATGCTAACATCATATAACTGCTACAATCATTTCTCTAAAATGCTTTCTATCTTCTCTGCTTTCTTCAAATACTCTACATAACTCTCTTCTTCTTGCGTGCTCTCCAAATCCTCTCTAACTACATAACAATCCCTCAATCCCTCCTGATCCTCTCTACTCTCTCTCATCTTCTTAATTCTACTTCCTCTCTTCATCTCTCTCTTCTCCTCTCTCTCATCTCCTCTCTCTCTCCTCTCTACTCTCTCTCTCTCTCTTATTCGTCCGTTTAATTGTATAGCGGGTAGCTGGTGGCTTTCTGATTTGGCCCGTTCTATGATATTACGCCACTACTTAGTGGTCATAATTTAATTTTAATTAGATTCAATATATTAACCATCTTTCTCAAAAACTCTAAATAAGTGATGTATAAACCTACTTGCTCCTTTATATGAACTCTAGTATTACCTCTACGGAACCTACTCTGGGTATATACTGAATTCAGAAACACCTATTGTCATGCCTCTCATACAATAAAGATAAAGTTATTAAAGTTCTGCTTAGTATATATTATAGGTTTACCATTTCTTTACATTTAATTGGCGTATCCTAGGGATAAACGAACTTAGTACTCATACATAAAGCGGGCAATTCAGGCAGTATATAACCTCAGTATATAAGTTAGAACACGTAATAACTTGACTACCTTTCACGGTAGAATAACTTTGAAAGAGGTTCTTCTTCCCCCCACATGTAACTACATATTGCTACCCATATTTTAATAAAGGGGTTAGATCACTTGCTTAGTGCATAAATATTGGGAGAAGACATCGGGGTTAATATAAACTGATAAAGTTTTCTCCGTACCAGTAAAAACCTTGCTTACTGTACTCTATCTCCCTTCTTTTATCTTAGAATTCGCCACCGGGATAGTGATATAATTGCTAATGATGTTAGTAGATTTGGAACTACAGCTTTAATCTTATGCCCGTTTGGGTGTTAATACTATTATTTGTCGAGGGTAACTCCCCCACCTTTCCTTATTTTGCCAATCGTACTACAACCTATCTACTCGATTCATTCACATCTTACATATTCTCATAAGGTATATTGTATTATGTTCCAACCCTGGGCATCTCGAAATAGGTTTTTTCCCTGCCCTACATAATGTTTACTATCTCTCTCTTCTCTCTCATATTCCTCTCCACTCCATCTTTAATTTCAATCTGATAATTTTTTTTTTTTTTTTTTATTAATTAGAAATTAATTTTAAAAATTTAGCTTATAATAGTATATAATTCATTTCATTGAATTTGTCAACCTGAACTCTATTATTAGATTTATAGTCTTAAGTTATATATGTATCCTTGGATGTTGTACCCCAACCCAGTTTATATTCGATCGCTTATATATAAGCAAGTGATACTTCTTGTAACTAATTCACACAATAAAAATATAGGTTACCATTATGTAATAAACGAATATATATTTGGCTTTTATTGTTTGACAGTATAACTGGTTTGAAAGTTTTAATAGGTCTATGGTAAAATTCCTTCTGGTGCTTTCATAGAAATCTTCTAGAAAATGGTTTTATATATTATAGAAGATCCTTACCGTAAATCTCTCTAACACCATAATTGTGAAGTGCTCCAGCTGGCTAAAACAATTGGTATGTGATTATGGACTTTAAGTCAAATTGATATAATTAATCATTATGTGTTGTTTTACATTTCATGTTAAACCGATATTACTTTAATTTATTTGAAGGCAATCGATACGTTAAGTGTCAAAATCTCAGTCAACGAGAAGACATGATGAAACTAATGAAGAAGATATAAATAATATGAAGCACACAGTGAAGAAAAGGAAATTAGAAAATGGTCAACTTCCAATAAGTGAGCACTTAATAAATACCAAACCTTCGAAGTACAAAAAGAAAAATGAAGGGGAAGTTTTTCAGCTAATTGCTTGCTTGGGTTTTATGTATAATAAAATAATGGGGGAAGGGAAAATTGAAACATTAATTAAAACATATGATCTTATGAAAGAAATTATAACATATCAAACTAATAATTCAATTCAAATAACAAGAAGCGGCTTCATAAAAAAACAGGTATGACATTTGATACATATTATTATTTAATATATATCGCTCATTTGTTGCAATAACGACTTAACTATAAAATTGCGTTTCTTCAGAAAAGACATTTGAAATTTCAAATTGTGATGCGATACCTCGGTCATCCATAACGAAATTAACGCTCTCTTGTGAGGTAATTTGAAAGTTGGGATGTCACTTGCAGTTAAAAGTACACATCATTTTCAATCTCTCCAAAGTAACTCATAAAACCCAATTTTTTAGTTATGTAGTTCTTGCAGCTAATGAGTGATATCTATTGTTATAGACTTTTATTTTTATTTGTTATTCATTTTATAATTCATATTTCTCTTCTGTTTTTAGTTTAAGATGTGGATTGAAAATTCCAAACCAGAGTTTCAGAGAAGATTTCAAAGTCATTTTAACGATGAAGATGCAATATATTTCGGTTTTAGAAAAATTTCAGATGATTGGAAGTTTAAACCTATTTCGAATTTTACAAAATTAAAAAATGAAAATGAATTAGAAGGCTTAAAAGATTTTATTTCTAGGTTAAAGGATTTATCAAATATCCTTAATGAAAATAATACATAGAAATTTATATATTTTATTACATAATTATGAATATATTTTCATATTTTTATTGTTATTCTCTTCTATCCTATTTGTTTCTGTAGTGTGTTTTTTATCGTTAGCTTGAAATTTGTTACGATGACATTTTAATCTCATAATTTCAAGTGTAAATTTTTAACTACGAATGAATACAAACCGAGCATGTCAGTGGACTGTCCCCCCTCTCCCCGCTAGCATTGTCGTCTCAACTCTGCCTATATTCACCATTTGTTTATTGACTGCATTACAATGAAATAATCCCTTCCACTTCGTAGGTTCTGAACCTTTCGATGCTAGACCGAAGTACATTTTTCGGACCAGTCTGCCTATAATAGTAATGACATATTTGCCTATCTACGGGTATAGGGGGTGGGGCAGGGGTAGCTGTTGTCCCTTTTTAATTTTGGCAAGCAAAATTTTATTGAAAAATCATAAAGTAAAGTAACACACTTTTCAATTTGAACACCCTATTATAACATGAAATAGAAAAAAGAATCTGAAGATACCAACGCATTGGGAAATACAAAGATGGCACCACTAATTACGAATCACTTAATAAAATGAAACTCGAGGCATCGAAGATTTAGGGTTCTCCCCATGAGCAGGAAGTAATTTTTCCCTTCCCCCCCCCCCCCCCCCCAAACATTTTTTTTGGTGATATCATAATCATTATTTTTTTTAAAGGTTTTCTTAACAATATAAATAACGCACTACCATAAAAAAATGTATGTTGACTAAATTTCACTGATACGAAGCACCAATATCTCGACTGAAGAAGTTCTGAAGCTAAAAAGATCAACTAAGTTTCTTGTAGATAATTATTTAAGATAAAATTTTATTGAAACCATATATAAGAATTGATTGCTTATTTTATTCTTAAGATTTTTAAGTTTTAGATGATACTCCAGTATTTATTCTTCGCATTGAAATTTTCCCCTATGTGATACAGCAAAGGTGGACGCAACTTTGCTTAAAGCAAACTGACAAAATTACTGTGAATAAGTCTGTATCTCATATTAATAAAATATATTAGCAATATTAATATTAACAAGGTTACGACCGCCCTTTGAACTTATTGCAATTATACTTACTGTCCTTTGAAAGAGAGAAAATAATAAATACATTGATACCACTATTATTCACTGATATTAATAAACACTGGTAAAAAAAAACTGAATCCTTCTTCAAAGATGTCTTCTCTCCCTTTTCTGTAACTATAAAATACATTTGTTAGTTTAGCAGCTTTATTCAACAATCATTTTTCTCCTCTTCTCTTGTTCTCTTTCCTTCAACATGTAGCCTCATGTTGTCAGCTCTCACTCGCTCCTTAACACATCCGCTATCTGTTCCTTTTTATTTATTCATGTAGTTTTTTTTATTCCCTTCATTTCTATCATTTCTTTAATAACCGAACTATCTATCATTAGTCTTTTACTCGTAACTCACGAAGTGGAATATATAGCTTTTCTAGTGTTATGCTACCGGTTTTTAATTCTGTTGAAATATTTTCACCTTTCTTACCATATACTTTTGAAATAAATAATTGGCTCAGCTCCTTCAACTGATGTTAACGTTTCTGCTATCGTTGATCTCGCCACCCTTTTTGCAACTCCTGCAGTTTTCAAAAAAATAGGACACTTTTTCTTGTTTTCATTTACCAAACTAATTATATGTCCTATTTGTGACTTCTCCTTGTCGACATTGCCCATTGAAGCATCTGTGTACACTTCAAACTTTATTCTTCCTTCAGCTCCTCTACCTTTATCTTTAACTCTTCTCTTCTTACTTTCCTAATTACTCTATTTACTTTTTTCATATCTTTCTCATAAGCTAGCTTATTAACTTTACACAAGTCACTCACACTATCAGCAATGTCAGGTCTACTACGTTGACTCGCCCAATTTAGTTTTCCTACTAATGATCTGTATCTTGTCATTTCTTCGTTTAATTCCTTCTCTCCTTTTTCTATAGTCCGTAGATCTCATCATCTATTTACATCGGTTTTACAAATTTTTTTGGACTCATCCATAAACATTCATCTTTTTTCACTTCCACTCCTATGTATTTAAATAATCCTTGTTCTTCTGTTCCGATTTTTAATTTTTGCTCAATTGCCCCTATGACTTATATGTCATTTCCTCCATTGAATAAATCGTCCATGTGGGTACGCATTACTCCTATTAGTTCATTATTTCTCTTTAAAACAAAATATTGTATTAAATTAATTAAAAAATTGTGCAATGGGTTCTTCATTGTTTTTATACTTTATTATACCAAACTTTAGCTGCGTCTTTCATCCATAAACTGCCTTCTTTAACTTCTAGTATTTCTTATTACGTCTTTCGGTATAATATAAACTTTCTTTCTAGTTTTTCTCATTGTAGATATGGCTGTCTTAATTTCCGATTGTTTTACATTTTCCAAGCATATCTTTGACATTCCTATACATAATTTGAAAGTTTCAGTAGCTCATTTGGGTGCCTCTGTTTAATATTCTCCATTTTTTTCTTCGAAAGCTCTCGCCACTAACCTTGCCTTACAAACCCTTCTTTCTATCATTTTTTCTGTTACTATCTATCTGGTGGTTAATACTTTTTGACATCTTTATTTACGGTCTTGTACGCCTCATTTTCAGTCCAGTTTTCCAACTGCTTTATTTTTGTTTCCTATACCCTTTTGTCTTCAAAACTAGCTAAAAATACCCCCTCCTCATCAGGTATGCGTGTAATGTTTTCCCATTCCTTAAAATGAATTCCCGTTTTTTTGTCATGTTCGTAAATTCTCTACATTAACATTTTTTCCAAATCTTGTTTGTAGCTTTTCCTGCTCTTATTATTTTTCCTTCTATCATTTTCCCTTTGTCTTCTTTTTTGTTTGCTCGGTACCTCGCACCTCCCTTCTCCTTAATATTTAAACTCTCTAACTCCTGTTCTACATTAATTCTATTAAAATTCAGTCTCCTCACCTTCTCTTCAGATTCTTCCCCCTCTTCACGTCTTTCGTCTTCTCATTTTTGCTTTCTTTATTCCTCTCTTCCGGATTTTCTTCTAATTCTCGTAATATCTAAATATTAAATATTTACCTCTCTAAGAGTGTCACCATGTTTCACCACTACATTTTGCTGTCTATTCCAATGATTCCTGCTGGATCTCCATTCTTTTTTTATTATCCCTTTTATAATAAACTTCCTCTCCAATTACTGCTTCCTCCATTCTATGATCCATCACGTTTTTTATTATGTTATTTCTATATGTTATTTCTAGATATTTAAACACCCCAAAAATAACTTATTTTTTTCAAATCGACACTTATCTTCATTCTTTCCATGGTTTCTCTACCTATCAACTTAGGTACATCTCTTTTAATTACTTCAGTTTTAGTTAATTTTAATTCCTATTTTAACAAGTATCTCAATACTTATGGTGCATCAGTTATTTTACTTTCTCCAAACACAAACTTTCTTCTTTTTCTTTTGACTTATTTATGCTTCTTTATCTCTGTTCCACGTAATTCCATCATTATCCTGCCTAGTCATCTCTCCCCACATAAAATCTTCGTGCATCCTGTGTCTTGCGACGCTTTTCACTGCGGCGTTGTTGGTATGACCGCGACACTTCTGGTGTGAGTGTAATGGAAGCTAGGACTTTTGGGGTGGAAGATTCTTTCGGTTTCCTCCTTAGAAATATAAATGGACGTATAATGAACTTATTTCCTCAGGCAGAATACGATTTCTGTAATTATGTAGTTTCTAAGCTTCAAATATTCTTTTTAATACTTTAAAATATTTATACTTAACATGTCTATAATTCCAATACAAAAGTTAAAAATTAGCAATTTCTTAAACTATAAAATCAAGAATTGAATCATTCAAGTTTATAGTCAGCTCTCGTGTCTAGATAATTGTGATCACTAAAGTCTCTCTGTTTCATTATACTTTAACCTATGGAGTCATTGCGATTTATAAATTCTATCCGAAGTATGAATAAGTGTAACACATGTGTTTTGCTCCTGAAAGTCTCTACTATAATCTCATGTAATGGTAAATTACCAGTAAATGAGATTACCCGTGGTAATATTTCACAATGAGTAGGAAAATTACTAACTCTTTTACATAATTACAGCAAGCAAAGAAATGCAAAGTGAATGATGATTCTGATTAACCAAAATCTATGAAAACAGTGTTGTGTGATGCAGCGTCTACTGTACACTGTGGTGAAAGTAGTCGCACAGCTCCAACCCCCTCTTTTGATACCCCTAAATGTTATGATGTAAGTAAGAAAAATAATTTTGCAGTAAACACAACTGGTTAATAGTTAAAAACGGAAAACTTGGCTGTAAAACTTGCAAAAATGTTGGTGCTTTGGGACCAGAGCAAAAAATGCAGGGCATGAATATTTCCCAGCAGTGGGTTTCAGTGTTAATCAGTGCATCTTGTGAAGCTAAATCTGTTCAGATGTTTTGTCTCTGAAAGAAAATTTTCAAGCATCAGGAAAGATCAGCTGATAAGACAGCTATTTCAATACTTCAAAAATCAAAATCTAAGTCTTTTGAAACTGTAAGCACTAAGACTTTTGAAAATGGGAAGGAAGTGACCGCCAATGTATTTAAAATTGCGTACAAAGCAGCTAAAAAAATCAAGCATTTTAGAATTTTGAGTCAGAACTTAGTGCGCAGGAATTAAATGGCATCAATATGGGGCGTATTTTACACTCAGCAACTGCGTGCACAAATATTGTGAACCATATTGCAGTGGAAATGAAAAGCACTCTTAAGAACATAATAGAATCAAATAAAATTTCTCTCCATAGACGAAAGCACTACAATAAGTCAATTGTGATTTCTCATTATTTATGTAAGAAGCACATTTATTTCAAGGCATGAATGAGCCGACTAACTTGCTCCTTGATATAATTGAGTTAAAAGATTTCTCGGCTGAAGGAATATTCAATCGTTGTTTTCCCGTTTAAAAGAACTTGGGTTCATATGATTTTCTGGAAAACGATCTCTTTGGCAACAGCAACAGATGTGGCTGCAGTTAATGCTGGACGAAGAGGAAGTGCCGTGACACTAAAAAATGAAGCTTCCCAAAATTTTATTTTGGCATTGTGCTAATCACAGATTAGTCTGTGTTTGACTCAGTAAACAAGGACTTCCATCACAAATTAATCACTTCAAATCGTTTATCGGTAAACTTTACACCACTGGATCATCAGTCTCCTAAAAAATGCAAGAGAATTAAAATCTCATGCGGAACAGCCTTGACAAAGAAATTTTACGAATTGGGAGAATTTTAGATACTAGATGGGTTCTGCCAGTTACAGAAGTGTTAGTATGCCCCTCCTTTGAGCTTTTTAAGCCATTAAGTGTACGTAAATTCTTGTTTTTGAAAGACGCCATTTGCCTGTTCGGACACTTAAAAGCAAGAATATGTGTCAGAAGAAAGTTAGTGAAACACAACCTATGCACTGTCTGGGAATTATTATAAAAGTGCATGTTTAACATGAAATAATCCATTTTCTCTCTTTGTAAATTTATTCATTAATATTATATATATATATTATTATATATATATATATATATATTATATATATATATATATATACTATAGATATATAGTATATATAGATATATAATATATATATATATAATGATATTATATATATAAATAGACTTATATATATATATATAATATATATATATATATATACTTATATATATATATATTATATATATATATATATTATATATATATAATATATTATATATAATATATATATATATATATATTTTCTATTCTTTCTTTCTTTATCTTCCTCTTTGACCCAAACTGGGGGTAAGGTGCGTGTCAATGCATCGGAAAAGAAATAGCAGCAGAAGAAATATGACAAAGTTGAACAGGAAGCCCAGCCTTACCGCCCCCCCTCTGTACCATTTAATTATGAGAACTCGTCACAGACGGAAATCCACCCTAGAGCTTATAAGACCGCGAGGACCCTCAACATGGTAAATCGTCAATGTAAGGGTTTCAATCCTTGGCCGAGGTGGCCACAACCATGTCACCATTACAAAACCCGCCATTCACTGCCTTATTATGCCTTTCTTTGCGCCTCTGCCAAACTCACAATTTCTCTCCGTTCAGACATTCGTTCACGGACTCAATCCACTTTCTCTCGCGTCCCTAGCCGGTCGGTCCCACCACTCGCTACTTACTACATCCTTCTTAACAAAACTGACTACCATTCATCCTTTCCACATGACCCAAACCATCTCAACATACTTTTCATTTATCTTCATTATCCCT
Organism: Trachelipus rathkii; assembly: GCA_015478945.1. Taxonomy (NCBI): domain Eukaryota; kingdom Metazoa; phylum Arthropoda; class Malacostraca; order Isopoda; family Trachelipodidae; genus Trachelipus; species Trachelipus rathkii. The sequence continues at coordinate 8,629 of JABUQX010093885.1, read as the reverse complement.
TTCTATTTACAGCCACAAACTCGCTAATGCGTTTCATCCTTCACTTTATCAATTCTTCTCACACCTAGCATGCCCCCTAAGATTGTCCATCTGAACACATTGACTTTAGATCTATACTTCTTATTCCAGACCATAGTCTCAGTACTATACAATAAACACTAGCCTGGTAACAACATACCCTCATGTAAGACCCTAGCGCACTCAAGACTTAGTTCCTTTACATTCACCAAAGATTTAATTGCACCAGCAACCTTTCCTGCCATTCACAACTTTCTACTACACTCACTGGCATACCGTTCCCTTCTCATCCAACATATACCCAAAATATTTCAACTCAGACACATTTTCCAGCTGCTCACCATCTATAACATTAACTCCACCACTGAGACTTCCTACTCACAACCAGTAAACCTTACCTCTGTATCTACGCATTAACTTTTCAACCCCTCCTTTTACACACCCTTCCAAATCTTCGATGGGACCAGGTTATGCAAGACAGCCAATTGTTAAATCTACCAATCCTTCTGAACTCTCTTAGATTCGCCACACAGAACAAATCATCCGGCATAAATAGTAGGGCACCCTCCACTCATCTCCATCTCCATCATTCTAACACCATTTTCCTGCCATCCCATCCTCGAATTCTTTCATAACCCCAATCCATATACAAATGTGAATAACCAAGGAGACATAACCACAACCTGTCTCACTCCGCTATTATCCATAACCAATCACCATTGACACCATTTATTCTTCACACACGCTTCACGTATCGTCCATACATACTTTTGATTCCATTCAGAGCCTCACCAACACCATATATCACTAAACACCTGCCATAGACGGTTCCCTATTAACTCTATCATTAGCCCCTTGTTGCAAATTCATAAAACCCAAATACAATTTATTTCCTTCTTCTCCCTCAATTTCTCAATCATTTGTTCAATGTAAAGATTTGATCCCAACATCCTCTACCACTTCCTAACGCACTTTGTTCTTCACCAATTAGTCCTTCAGTCACTCGACGCACTCTTTCGACCAAAATACCAGCATATATTCTTCCTACAACACTCCAATAAACTTATTCCCTATAAATTTCTCAGTTCCTTTTTCCCTTATAACCTTATAT
>JABUQX010093885.1:0-2500 GCA_015478945.1 Trachelipus rathkii | reverse complement strand
ATATATATATATATATATATATATATTATATTATATATATATATATATTTATAATATAATATACTATAATATATATATATATAAAATAATATATATTATATATATATATATATATATATATATATAAATAAATATATATATTATATAATATATATATATATATTATATATAAATATATATATATATATATATAATATATAATATTATAATATATATATATATATATATATTATTATATATATTATATATATATATATATATATAAGATTGCTAGCAAATTTAAAAAGGAAAATATATTTTGTATCACAATGGAGTAAAATTGTAATTTAAGAGGCCTCGCCTTAGTGATTATTATAATTACTCTTTGACTGAAACAAACCACTGACACATTGAATGATGGTACTGTTCATATTTTAGTGTTAATGCAAATAGCAGTGCTAATGCCGTCCCGAGATCGGCACCTGTATTAATCATATGAATGAAGCTTACGCATCTGCCGTAGAACCAACTGTTAAAAATCGTTGTTTGGATATTGAAATACAGTATCTCCAAAATAGAATTTACTGACAATCAAATTTGATTTATTAACAAGATCATGCAACACAAGCACTTGCAACCTAAGCAAGAGATCACAGGGGCAAAAGGGCTTTCCTTACGATTGGTAAATCAATACAATCAGTTGTTAGTATATTCAAAAAAATTTAAAAGACCCTTAAATAAAATTATGCGTGTATTTAAGCCTTGCGTCAAGAAGCAGTGTTGCTGTATAGAGAGGGAGAAATTTTGAACAAAATTTTAATTAAACGTGTTAATGTTTTTGAACAATTAAATAATGCTGAACATTTAATTATCGAAAAAAATAGTTGTTGCCAATAATTTTAACTTGTTCTTCTGTGGAACCCATGATCTAGCTGATCGATGCAGTACTGCAGATACGGGTAATTTTTCGGATTTCTCAAAATTCAGAGTTGAAGTTGGTGATGATGTGCTTACTGTGCATTTACAATCAAGGGAAGGTAATCAAAAATACACATCACATATGGTCCAGAATGAGCTCATATCCATATGCGGGAACCTAATTTGTAAAAACATTGTGGAGGAAGTGAACGATAGTGAATCTTTTCAATTTTTTAGCGGGATGAAACAGCAGGACCATTTCTGGGAGTGGTTGGAGGAGCTGTCAATTGGCGTCCGTTTCGTGATAAGAGTGAAAAGTTTAGGTTTTACTCCGTTGAAAAAATTAAAGCTGAAGATATAGCAGAAGTCATTTTATTGACTACCAGAGAAGCTTACAATTTAAATATGAATAAAGTCGTTGGACTTGGATTTGATGAATGCTCAACCATGGATGGAAAAGAAAATGGAGTACAGAAAATAATAAGAAATCAATCCCAAGGCAAAATTTTCCAGTGTTTCTCATCGCCTTAAAATTTAGTTGTTGAGGCTTGAATCTTGTTCCCGAATTTTGAAATGCTGTGGGCACAGTGAAAGAAGTGTAAGATTTTTTCGTGAAAGCCCATTTCGTAGGAAACTGATAATGAATATACCAATGCTATGCGAAAACAAGAATAGTCCTCAAAATTACAAGTCCATCAAATTTGTTTGAAAAATTTCATTCACATTAAATCAGTTTTTGGAAACTTTTGTCATCAGATTCAGAAGTAACTAAGGCCACAGGAACAGCAGCATATTTCAACTTTCGTCAGCAAAAGGAACTCCTAAAATCATTATTTGCCTTAGTTATCATGGCCAAGTATTCCTCTTCTTTGAGCCTTGTCACAACATTCTTCAAACTAAAACTATCAATCTGGAAGAAGTTCACAGTCACGTTGAAAACGTGTTAGAAATAGTAAAAAACAATAGAGACGAAAAACATGTCGCGTCTGTTTTCAAGGAACTTTTTACCAGTGTTAAGGAACTTACAGAATTTTTTTTTATAGAATTCTCAATGCCACGTATTGTGTCCAAACAAATGCAAAGACCTAACTTTTCATGTAGTTCTGTGGAGGCATTATTGCCAGTTCTGTATTTATACATACCTAGATTTCACTGATTTCGTCTCTGGGATATCAGATTTTCGGACACAACAGAATACCAACATTTCTCTGTATTTTACATCCCTCTAGAATTAAAAATTTAACCATATCTGAATAAAACAGAAAAATTGAATCACCTCAAACTATATACAATATTGAGAACTGGAAAGGTGAAGCAGAATCATGGTTCAACTTATGGAAGAAATCAGATGGGGACAAAGGGTTAGATGTAGACGAAAATGTGTGCTATAGTGAACTGATCCTAAAACATTGCGCTTTTTTCCCTGTTGTTTAACAAGCAATTAAAATTCTTCTAACGCTTCCACCAACGACTTGCACAAATGGAAGATCATTCAGCACTTTAAAGAAGAGTTAAAACTTGGCTAAGCGTCAACCATCTAAGATCGATTAAATGGATTATGTTTGCTCAATGTTCACAGAGAAAGGGTTATCTCTCTCTTTTT
>JABUQX010093884.1:0-29622 GCA_015478945.1 Trachelipus rathkii | reverse complement strand
TATTTTGGAGTTTACATGGTCAAAGAATATAGAATAGTTAGTAGAATTAAGAAATGAATAAATAACAAAGATTATTTTAATAATAGACGGTACAGCGCCGAAGTAAAAGGTTGAAAGTGCTAAAAATTCTAATTCACTAACACGAGAACAAGACAATGTCGTTGTGCACAAATGCATAACAGACTCCATAACATAGCATGCATAAATATAACATACTCCTTAGGCTTATAATTAAGTGAAGAGAGAGTAAGAGGAAAAAACAGTAGGATTTCCTGTTGAACTTTACAAACACCTGAGTTTCGACTAATGAATATTAGTTAGGCTCAGAAAAGTAAGATGTTGTTCAGCAAAGTGAAAATTTAGAAACATGATCGCAGAAATTTATGAAGACGAAAGCAAGCCTTCCAGAAAAGCTATAAAGAAGAAAATTCAGAAAGCTTCAAATCATGACTATTATCCTAGAACAACCTCGTAAAAGCGATCGTAAGTACAATTTTCATCCTTGGAAGAAAATTAATGAAAGACAATTAGAGAGAATAGGATTTGCTGTGGGAATACTTAAACGCCTGCTTCACTCGAGAATAGGAGGAGGTGAGGTTCTTTGAAAGAGAGGAATTTGAAGAAAGATTGCGAGTTGCAGAAATTAATTATGAACCAGAGATAACAACTACTTCATTTCACTTACAGAGACCATCAACTCTCGGGAGATGGTAGTGTTTGGTAGCTGACCCTGGTACTTCAAGAAGTCTTTTAAGTTTTTCTTTTTTATTTAAGATTGAAAAGGATTGTTGTGGTATGCACATTTTTCTACTTAAAGATAAAAAAAAAGTTACAAATTTATAATAATAATAATAAAAAGATTGTTCTCTTTTTCTATAACCGATAGTAGTAGGAGAGCCATATTGCTCGCCCAAAGTGACCGCGACCTTTTTGACCTTTTCGTTGCCAATTTGAAAAATCTACACGAATGGGCCCAACACTATACTTCATTTCTAGTCAAAGACTTTCATATTACTGAGGAGAAGCATGAGAATATAATAACAAAATATTCATCAGAAACCTCCATTTTTAAGAAATTATTAAAAGAGAGTAGAATCCTATTTCTCTTCACACTTTAGCCACACAGGAAACCTCGCCTATCGTTCTAATTGATCACACATCCACAATTCAATGAAATTATTGCTTCACGAATTTAGGTCTCGAAGCATAGTTGATTCGGAAAGCAATCAATCCAATCAATCCGTCCTGAAGAAAAATTCTCGGTCCAATTGCTTCCATTTTTAAAAGTTGATTTTCCATTTTAACTTTAATTATTAATCCTCCATCATTTATTAATATTTCACTTTCCACTTAAAACAAATCACGCACAGCCCCACCAATCCCAACTTTAGCTTCTGGGACACCCACGTACACACCACACTCGAAACCATATATATATATATATATATATATATATATATATATATATATATATATAATATATATATATATATATATATATATATATTATATATATTTATATATATATATAATATATAATATATTATATATATATATATATATATATATATATATATATTATATGTATATATATATATATTTTTATATATATATATATATATATATATATATATATATATATATATATATATATATGATATATATAAATAATATAATATATATTATACTATATTATATATATATATTTCATTGCGACTTCTATTTTTTGGGAAGCGTATTTTTATCAGGAGAAAGAACCAGAGCTTAATAAAACATACTTTATTAAATACGGTAATTTTTCGAGACACGTTTCGAGAAAAATACTTTCCCTCATTTTCTTGATCGAAAAATAAATCATTAAATTTGTTTTATAAATAAACGTTTTAACAAAATCCGGCACCTATTATGACAAAAATAATTTTAAAAACAAAAAATACCATGGAAAAAAAAAAAATTTTTGAAATAACTTTGCTTGAAAAAATCAATTGAGTTTATTTAAAACAAATTCTTTTAAAGAAATAAAATCTCAGATATGTTACAAGTTTGAAGAAATGAGAATTATTTATGCATGAATTTGAACTTGAAAAAACGACAAACGCTTATAAACTCGCAATGGACGGAATCTTCCAGGTACGAGGAATATGAAAAGCTTAATACTTTTAATCACAGAATTGATATATATATATGAACCCATATACATTTATTCAAAGACAATAGTTGCGTTCTTGCGCCGCATCTATTGGAGCTATGGATTAATCATTTTTCACAATGTTATGACTGCCTTCATAGTTTAAAGATTGGTGAAGCGCGTTGCCAATCACATGATATATATATATAATATATATATATTACTATATATATATATATATTATATATATATATATATATTATATAAAATGCAATATATATCTATATAAAATATATATAATATATATATATATATATATATATATATATATATATATATATATATATATATATATATATATATATATATATATGATATATTATATATTAGAATATAATGTATATATATATATATATATAGGAAACGTTATAATATACTCATTTTTATATCAAAAATTACTCAAATAGTCAATCAAACAAGTATTGATGAAAAACACATTAAAAAATATGATCAACTTAATAAAAACAATAATATATTTCATTTTCGAGACGAGTTTTAAAATATTTATTACTATTTTTATATATATTATATTATTAATTATTATTATATTATTATTATATATTATTATTATTATTATTATTATTATTTTATTTATTAATTATTATTATTAGCAAGTAAATCATTTTTAAAAGTTGGTTCACGAAATCTTAGAAAAGTAGTTGAAAAACTGAAGAACAATTTTATGAATTCTGTTTTAAGGCCATGATAATTGTGTCTCTTAGATAACAGCTATTCTTAAGGAATTCAAATATTCAAAGTTTTGCATTCACAGCTCAATCATGGTCGTGAGTAGGAACCAGGGTTACGGACTGAGATGTTGAAGGCCAGTGACAAACCTTTGGCTCTGGCTCTGGCTCTGGCTCTGGCTCTGGCTCTGGCTCTGGCTCTGGCTCTGGCTCTGGCTCCAGTGCCATAATTTCTGGTCAGCCTGGCTCCGGATCCGGTGTCATAATTTTGTTTCAACCTAACTCCGGCTCCCACTCATTAAAAAAAATTCAAATATTATTTTTTCATTAAGGTTTAAGGTCAAAAGTTAATAATAGCATATCCAGAAATTGTAGACCATTAAAATATTTTCTAAATCAATTAAATTTCTTTGCAGTGCAACGAATCAAGATGCAAGTATATTAGTCAAAATAGCAGAAAGAATTACTAATCGAATTAGAAAATTGCCATTGTATATAATTAAATATTTTAAAAAATGTGTCACTGCTAAACTGCTAAAGTTTCTTAATGCAGTTTAGATAAATTTGATTTGTTTTTATTTAAATAAAGATTTTTATTCTTTTAAGTCTATATTATAAAGATTTGTTCTTAAGAATTAGATTGTTTCTATCAAAAATTCCTTTAAACATTTTTTTAAATAAAATTATGTGATTTTTGAGGCGAAAATAAGCCCTCAAGATTAACTTGGATTTAAGGCATGCAACAAGAAGTTTCTCTACACATATACTTGTATTCCAAGAGACATTTTGAAACATTATCATATGTTTTCAATTTTAGAAAAAAATCTCAAACTGGAAAATTTAATTTAATACGTGGACTAAAAGAAGAGACATTTGGTGCTGCTTTAGGTTTAAACTTGAATGTTTAACTTTTATGGGGAGCGTTCAATCTTTGGCTGGGGCTGATCCCAGTTTTCAGCCCCACCTAAAAATGGTAACATAAAATTCGGAATTTGTAGCCGATTTGACTATATGACACCAAAATGTAGCTTTTTTTGCCCCCTAAACGTTGTTTTCTGGTGTTTTTTCTGTGACTTGTAGTCATTCTTTTCAGAATTTTAAATTTTCAAAAATCCATGTTTTGACATGTTTCATATCAACTTCAGAATTTTTTGGGAAATGACTTCAAACTTAAACATATGCATAGATTGGTCCATTACCTTCAAAATTACATAGAACATTTTCGATTTTTTTGAGTTCTGTGCTCAGGCATTTGTCCAATTTCCACCCATTTTTTTTTGAATTTGAAAATTGAAAATTGAAATATTTTTTTTTCCTACTCATCCGATCAACATCAAATTTCAGGGCTTTTTGTACAATCGGACAAGATGCATCTTTTTTTTACTTAGATAATTTTTTTTGTATAATGAAAAAAAAAGTTTTGATATATGAATTATAATATTTTCCAACAATAAAATATTGTCAAAATTTTTTAAAAATTTTGTTGTTGTTAAACTCACAAAAAAATTATCTAAGTAAAAGATGATCTTGCCGATTGTACAACCTAAAAATTTGATGTTAATCGGATGAGTAAAAAAAAAAATATTTCAATTTTTCACTTTTCAAATGAAAAAAAAATGGGTTTGGAAATTGGACAACCCTGAGCACAGAACTCAAAAAATCGAAAATGTTCTATGTAATTATTGAAGGTAATGGACCAATCTATGCATATGTTAAGTTTGAAGTCATTTCCAAAAAATTCTGAAAGTTGATATGAAAATTGTCAAAAACATTGGTATTTTGAAAAATTTAAAATTCTGAAAAAACATGACTACAGTCACAGAAAAACACCAGAAAACAACGGTTTATAGAGGGCATAAAAAAGCTACATTTTGGTGTTTATATAGTCAAAATCGGCTGACAATTCCGGAATTTTATGTCCATTTTTAAAGGGTGGGGCTGAAAATGGGGACCAGCCCCAGCCAAGTATTGGATCCTCCCCTTATATCATGTTGTTTATAAAGGTCTTTTTTCAAAATCAAACTCACTACTATCAGAAGTGGTGAAAAGACATGATGATGATGATGATGATGATGATGATGATGATGATGATGATGATGATGATGATGATGGTATATTTTCAGTTTCCTCACTTTCCTGCCCTGAGAACCCCGACTGAAAAATCTTGAGCGTCTTTCATTCTGATTGCTATGTTCCATATTTCCTTCTTGACTTTTGGTTTAATAAAAATATAAATTTAGGATCAGTGTAAAAGGTGACAAGCATCGCTTCTATTTCCATTAGGATATCCTCTATACTCTTTTCATCGATGTTTAGATGCCATCATCTATGGTACCTTCTACATTGAAAGGGCAGTAAATCAGAGATTTTCACTCTTTTCAAAGCTTACAAGAATTAACTCCACATCCCTGGGAACGGAAGCGGTAAATTTTTCTTCCCAACTACAACTCGGACCACACCATTTTAAAATTGTCCGGCTACTACTCCATCATGTTAAAATTATGCGTCTCAGATCAGAAGCACTGTGTTTTTGTTTTTTTTTTGGCTAAAATGATCTTTTTAACCACGCTTCGGGTCAGGTCTCGTCCAAATTTTTTTTCTGCTCCGACTTCAACTTTACCCAAAAACCTTGCTGTCCCGCTGCTGTCCTGCGGCTTAGGCTGCCTGCTATGGCTTCACAGTCTTGGTAGGAACTCTCTCTCTCTTTCAAATTAACTTTTTTTTTAACCTTGGAAAAGGAAACCAGAAAACTGAAAAAAAAAAACGAAAAGGAAGGTCAGTCTACGGATCCGACTCCCGTGAGCCCGCCCGCTTTTTCGGGAAGGATATCTACGCCTACCCTATGCGGGAGGCTCGACTGAACATCACGGAAACCGAGTAAGGCTTTAAAACCACATTTTAATTATATAGACATACTCAGTCCAGTTCTTGATAAAGACATACTCAGTCAGTTCTTGTGCAGAATATAGTCCCGATTTTTTTGCTATCAACTGCAGACATTCACGGTTGAAAAGGAATAAATGCTGTAGAATTCTGCCTTATATTTATTATATTATATTTATATTATATTAATTTATATATATTTAATTATAGTTTATATTATATTTATAAATTCTCTTTTATAAATATTCATTCAAATACAAAAATAAGCTTCCCAATCTTCTGAGCTTTCATTGCAAAATGCATTCACACAAACTAACTTTTCTATTTTTAGCTCATCAACGCCAGCTTTGACAAACGTAATTCCCTCTCTCTTCACACTTAAACCAAATTTTCTTTAGGACTAGCTTCCTTACATGCTAATTTCATATAACTCTAAAACATTATTATATATATATATATATATATATAGGTGTATATAGTATTATATAGTATATATATATATATATTACTATTAGTTACGGTATATCTATATATATACAGTAGGTTGAGTCAACCTACTTTCAACGGGTCTAGGGAAAATTTTGAATAAAACTTCCCACGTAAAAGGGGGTCGCACTACCCCTTCGATCGACGAAAAAAAAGCGAAGCTTTTTTTTTCGAATTAATAAAATAAATAAATAAATAAATAAAATTAATAAATAATTTAATAAATTAATAAAATAAATTAATTATAAATTATTAATTATAAATAAATTTAATAAAATTAAATATAGTAAATCTATTAAATAATAAATAAATTAAATATATATATATTTAACGTATAATGGCCCAAGGCTTTTGTACGCACAGCACCACACCACACTGCTAAGCACCGCACACCGCACAGTACCGCACCGCACCGAACCTCCTCATTATTAACGGATAGAGTTTGCTACATGGTATCTCCTTCAAATTTAAACACCCCCATCAGGGGGTGACGTAAACCTCGTCCCGTAGAACGAGGTTACGTGGGCCACTCACACCCATAGGGGGGAGGGGCTGACCCCCCCCCTAAAAATTGAAATGATCGTAAAGTTGAAAATTTTGGAGATAGTAATAGAGGAGGAAGTGAGTAAGTAGATACGGATCCGGATTCGGCATCCGGCACCGGCTCCGGTGTTGGCTCCCGGGCGGTGCTGAGTTAGTAAATATTTGTAAATAATATTGCAATTTATTATACCTAACTATTGTTATTGGATCTGAAGATTTCGAATATGATGGTTTTGAAGACCCCAGCGAGAAGAGTTCCGACCAGCCAGCACCGTCTGGCGTGCACCCGACGACTTCGTGCAGGCGCTAGCCGGGCGCGAACGGCGCGGCGCGCGCCCGCAGGCGCGATCCGGCCCGCAACCAACCGCGAGAAACGCAAACGTGTTCGGTTTTCTTTTAATAAATTTTTATAATTTTTTAGGCTTTTACAAGTGAGCTTTTGTTTTCAACTTAAATTTTTTTTAAAAATATACATTTAATTATGAAAAAACTAAACAAAAAAATATCTTCATCCTAGCCTAACTGACATACAGCCTTCATTAACAAAGGTACCTAAAATTAGAAAGTTTATCTTACAAGCAGAAGTCATCATAGCAATCTCAATCTTTACTAAACACAATCATTACAAAATATTTATTATTATTATTAATCTATTATTATTATTATTATTTATTATTATTATCTTTTATTATTTTATTATTATTATTATATTTATTATTATTCCACCAATTGATCTCACAACAACAATAACGCGTGCGATCACTTAGCCTGCAGGTCCACAACTAGAACCTGGTTGGTACATTGCTCTCTACCCGACACCTAAACAATACGCAATTTTAGTACGCCCAAGGGATAACCAATCAGAGAACTGTATTTGCTAATCCACAGAGAAGCAATGAAATTCGAGGAATGACTCATTAATCTTAATATCTTTTGACACAGGAGAAGGGTAACGAGATTTATTACTTTTTCTCCCAATATCTTTTGATTATTATTATTATTATTATTATTATTATTATTATTATTATATTTATTATTATATTATTATTATTATTATTATTATTATTATTATTATTATATTTATTAATTATTATTAATTATATCAACTATATATGTATATGACATAACAAAACTAACACACACACACACACACACACACACACACCACACCACACTTTATCAACACACCAACACACACAATATATTATAGACACTTTACTTAATACATTAGACTGAGCAATCAATCGTCTAACTTACTGATCCAAAGACTGCTTATTTCTATGACTGTCAAGCAGATTGTGTAACATTTGTCTAAACGTCGTCTGGAAAGACATTTACAATTTTTCACAGTGTTTAATATAAACATCGTTTTGTTATGTATTTTCTTTTAACGTTTCTATTATCTTATATTATAAATTTTGTTTAAATTGTTGTTATTTATTTATTTATTTTAGTTTTATTTACTTTATTTTAATTTCAAAATAATCTAATATATTTTTTAAAAACTTTTTATTTATTTTTGGCTTATTCTGTTTAAAAGATTTGGTTTTATTATTTAAATTTTTATTTCCATTTTAATGTTTATAACTTAAAAATTTTAGCGTTTTTACATACCTAAAAATCAGTAAATAGTAAACAGTAATCAAACTGGCCCTCATCACTGCCACACGCTTGCTGTTTCCAATTAGCCGTGATCTATTGATCTATTGTGAATCTAATTGATGCTATTGAGAGTCTGATTGAGTTTTAAAGTCATATTTTACTAATATTGTATTATGTTATTATAGCATACCGCTACAAGCAGAGTAAATCAGAGGTAAAAGTCAAAACCAATCAATGCCACCAATGACCTTCACGCTAGTCCAGTGCCGTGATCTATTGATCTATTGAAACCATTGTTCTATTGATTAAAGTCATATTTTTTACATATAAAATGTTAGTTTTACATACCCTAAAGCATAAATCAGTAAATCAAACTGCCTCTTCCACATCCAAGTCCACCCTTCTGTCCATTATGATCTATGATCTCTATTGATGGTATTTGGATTCAGAGTCATATTTTTCTTAGTATGAAGGAACTTGAAAGGTCTACATTTAGGATAAAGTAAGGAAAAAGAAAAGTTTTTTATTTAAAACACGTTTTACTATACATAAGAAAACATTTGTCTCCGTTATTCATAGCTGAGTTTCGGTGTGTACAACCTAGTGAGAATGAGCACGTTTGGGTAAAAGCGGGTTTATCTGGCCAGCCTACGTGTTTGTCGTCCTGGTCCTACAGGGTATGGGGATAAGAACACTTTCTGTTTATAAATATTGTTTAAACACAGGTCGAGATGCTCGCGAACAACAACCTGCTAAAATCATATGGTGCTACAGGTGTTCTACCAATAAAAAGTTTAGGTGATCTAGCCAAATAAAATGTCAATTCAATTTCACGCACAGGTTTAATATGATAATAAGACGAAGCTCTTCAATGTTTACCAAGGCATAAAATTATAATATAATCCTTGATGTTTTGATGCATAAATTGAATGGGATATAGCTGAAACTCTTGTCATCCACAGTTCTACTACACAAATCCATTTAAAACATCACACGTTACTCGTTCTTATACGCAGAATATCTGTCACCAGACATAAGGTATCATGCGTGATGTTGTCTTTTAAAACACACAGTATTTAATCTTTGTTTTCGGGCAAAAGAAGGATATTGAATGTGGCAGGTCAATGTTGTAGGGCTACCCCAAATGTTGCCCTACTCAACGTAAAGAGTTCCTAAAGGTATATAAAGAAGTTACATCATCTACACCTCACGGTTTTTTACTCTGTGAGCTTCATCCTAATAACACGCATAGAGTGTTACTGCGGACAAATATCTTACCTAACGAGTTTGAAGACAGTCATCATATGCGTGAATAATGAGGTACTACTAGTTCAGCAGATTATTAACCTCTAGACGAAATTCTAAAAACTGAAACGCTTCTGGAAAACGTAAACTGATCTGTAGAAGATGAAAAAGTTCATACAATGCAGTGTGTATGTGAAGTCTGTTCAAATCTTATAAAAGGAAATGTTCCTTTAAAACAGACCTCAGAAGGTAAAAAGCTGCGTCGTCATAGAAGCATCATTAAAAAACTTGCTGGTAACGTAAGAAAACTTAAAAATAAAAAGAAACTATTACAGAAAGGTGGAGATGTGTTCCTACCTTTACTCTTTTCCGTTATAGCCCCTTTGATAACAAGTGGCTTGCTCAATGATGAAGAAGGTAGTTGGTTTTAACCCTACAAAGCGATTAAACATGAGAAGAATGAAAATATAACACAGGGAACCCTAACCTCTACAAAACAACAACAACAACAACAACAACAACAACAACAACAACAAGCAACAACAACAACCAACAACAAAACAACAGCACAAACAACAACAAACAACAACCACCACAACAACAACAACAACAGCAACAACAACTAAAGCCACAAACAACAGATCGGGTATACCGCTGATCTGCGTTTGCTGAAACAGCAACCTTTGTGAGTTCATATGATCCGAAAGTTGATCAGATAAATAATTACGAGAAGGAATTGTATCAAATATTAAACTCTGATGTTAAACATTCACGAAAAAGAAATCCTATAATCAAAATGCTCATACAAAAAATTAGTAAGATATAAAAGCTTTATTTAATTCACCTAAGGAAGATTCAAGCTCCAGCACCAAATACTAAGATTGAAGTGAAAAGAGAGAAGATAATTCTTAAACATGTTCCCAAGGAAAGCTTACCAATGAGAAGTAAGAAAACGGGTTTAGCTCTATATTAATATTTTAAAAGATCAGAATAACAGTGGAACAGAGCATCGGTCAAATCAATATTGACCGAGAAAACACATACTTTTGGTTCGAATATTGTTTGATTGATATCAGATCTCTCGCCGTGATTGGTAAAAGAAGGCTCCTGGTAACAGGCTGGAATAGGATCAACAAGAACTTCAGACTATTAATTTTCCGAGAATTTAATCCAGAATAAAAAAAGATTAGCGGATCCTGTGAATAATATTCAATGTCTTAGACCAGATGCCGAGTCCCCTTCTGGTACTTCTTTTTGCAATGGAACAGATTTAGTTGCTAAGTAGAAAACAAGCATTAACGTTCAGTGCAGGGTAGAATAAGAAAAAAACATCCATTGCTTCAAATGGATTAGTTCCTAATTATTTTTTGGGCTTTTATTTTATATGATTGTATATTCGTTTCGTAATTTTAGAATAATGTATATAGACGCTAAGTTAGGATTATTCCTGTATCATTTTCATCTTGTCTATGATTTTGTCAGACTTGCTTAATTATCACCACGTGTAAATATTCTAGTTGTGGCGTTATTCTATAACTTATTGCTTTGTAACCTGTTTTCTACGCTACAACCGTATACTTATAATAAATGAATATAATTTCCTTTAACTATGACTTTAATAATTTGTATATTCCATATTCTTTTCATTTCATTTACATTTTTATTTTGTTTTCATTTAATTCTATTTCTAAAGTTTGGGTATTAACTATTATATTATAGTATCATTCCCTTTTAACCTGAAACATTTACATTATATATATATATACTTTAGTAAACTTTGTTTTAGCGTAGTGTACAACACCCCTACCTTGAATAGGGCTCTGAGCCCTATGAAGTGGTGTGGTCTAATATACTCATAGTAAAATTAATATATATATATTAATATATATATTAATTATATATATATTAATATTATATAATATATATATTATATATATATAATATATAATATATATATATTAATATATATTTAAATATATATATAATATTATATTATAATGCTAATATGATATAAAATTATTCCAGATTTAAATTATGTGAAATATATGGAAATATGAGCTTAGAGATTTATACTCAAATATATTTTTGAGGTATGCATAAACCCTTTATATGTAATAAGGCACTACACAATATTAGTTATTATAATATTTAGTTATAGAGGTATTACAATTTACAGACGTAGAGCCTCAATCTGTATTTAAAAGTCCTATATACACTTATTCCATTATAAAAGAGGTATCATACGGGGTTCAGAGTTTTTCACAAGTCTATGTCAGTTAGTAGATCAATAGAGAGAATATACATCATTATTATAATAATAAGTAATAGTATATTATAGATATATATATTATAATAATTATATATATATATATATTATATATATATATATATATATATATATAGTAATAATATATATAAATATATATATATATATATATTAATATAAATATTATATATATATATTTTAATATATATAATATATATATATATATATACAGTGCAATATAAATATATGTATATATTGTCTTAATGTTTAAAAAAAACCATTGGTTTTCCATATTTTATTACCATTCACAAATGAGAATGATCACGAAAGTGATCCCATTCAAAAAAACCTGATTAAATAGAAATAAGAACAAAATATTATAGCACATAAATATAAATAATTTTCTAGATAAAAAATAATAACATAATTAGTTTTATTTTCTCTAAACAATGAAAATTCAATATATATATATATTTTCATGAAACTTACAATAATAATATATTTATTCATATATATATTTCATGAATACATAAAAATCACATCAAAATTCTCCAATTATTACAATTGCATATTTTTAATTAAAATATATTAGTAAAATAGAGAAAGTTATTTTACTCATAATAAGTGTAATAATATATTAATTTCAAAATTAATCAAATAAATATTATAATGCATTCTAACAAATATAACATTTAATAATTATTCTATTAATATTTATTTAAAATCCAATAAAGTATTTCAAATTAAAAAAAAAGTTATTAAATAATCTTCTTATTAAATTGAAGTGAAAATTATTATTATTATTGTAATCTTATTATTATTATTATTATTATTATTATTATTATAATTATTATTACTATCACTGATGCCATTGTCAACAGTTGCATTGTTATTATCATATTATTGCTATTATTATTTAAGACGAAACAACTCCTGCCATTGTCATCAGTAACCATAATAACAATTATTATTATAAATTATATAAGATCATTAATAACTCTGTTAATTAATATTAAATAATAATATATATATTTACAATAAATGTTATATTTTAATTACCTCTGCTCCGGTGGGAACCAGAAACTCCGACAGCCTGACCTTACATTGTGGCTGGAAATATTTTTAATTTCTCTGTCTTTTTATTTAATAATTAAAAATAAAATAAGGAAATAATTAATATACATTGACGTATAACTATATATATATAATTTCATTATACATATATTTATATACTCCAATGGTATATTAATAAATTTATGCTTTTATTAATAAAAATATAATTCCCCAATTTTTTAAAAGAAACTACTATCTCTAAATTTTAGTTGGGACTCTGTTTTATTTAACCCTCTCTGATCTAATCTAATATTGCTGCTAACTGATTTCTTAAGTTTAAGAACTTGTTATCTTAAAGTCTTTGTCCCCACTAGTCCCGATCTAAGATGATCATGCTCTTATAAAACATCCTAAACCTCCATCTCCCAATCTCTTCCCTCCAGCTTTCTCTGTCTCTTTCTCTGTCTCTGTCTCTGTCTCTCCCCTGTCTTTTCTCTGTCTTCTCTGTCTTAATAAGGGAGTATCTAAAAAAGGGGGCTTCTTAGGGGATAGCAGATGAATCATTCCTTTGGATTTCAAATGTGGGGTTCTCCCAATGGTTCTCATAGGGTCTTTCAAGGGGGTCTTTGCGAAAGAGCATCGATATTTGTTTTATGGGTCGTAAAAGAAAGAGTTTGAATTTTAAAGTAGTAAAAAGATTTTCAATACATAAATAAGTTATGAAATGTTATGATAGATTGGTGCCAGTAGAGACAGAAGCCACAACAAATAAGATTTTTATGTGCTTACTTGACTAAAATGAATTTTAAGTCTTGGATTTCAATATTTTAAATTATTGCAACATTATCCCCGGCTCCCAGAAGTTGAGACCAGGATGGTTTCTTAAAACTGCACTAAAACATCTTAATTCAAAATCTTCAAAACTAAAATATAAATTTTTTATCATTGAAAATTTATGTTAGTGGAAGTTAAAGCTACTTTAAAATTTGATTTTTATTCAATTTAAATTAAATTTTAATTTGATTTTTATTCAATTTAAATTAAATTTTAATTTGATTAGTTGATTAGATAAATTAATAAATAAATTCATTCTTTAATTTTAAAAATGAAGTTAAAGTTATAATTTAAATTTATTTGGTCTTCTGGATCGATTTCATGAAATGTTAATGAAAGAAAAAAAAATTACATCACAATATAGGATGACAAGGTTCACAGTACTAGGTTAACAAAGTTACACGAAGGCACATTCATATATATATAAGAAAAACTAAAATGTTTAAAGTTAAACATGACAAATGACGTAACAAATACATTTGGAAATTATACACAAAGTAATTTGAAAATAAAAGAAACAATTAATAAGCAAGCGATTTGTGAAAACGTTAATATGTGGAAATATTATAAACATATTAAGAAGCAAGCAAAGCAATGTTTGTAATCTGTACATGTAATGAGAAAACTGTAAAATGTAATCCATTGTTCTTTTATTTGTTGAACGGTACGACAATAATTACAGGCGTCCCCGATATTCATTAATCAAACAGACCAACGTCAAAAGAAAAAATTTTCTGGATTGTATGACTGTGTGTAAGCTAACAGTTTTTATATGTAAATTTTGTTGCCTGGTTTCTTGGTTGAATGCAATGTTTATTGGTCAGTTGGTTATGTTAGTTATGCAGAAACTTTTACAGGGAAAATTAAATTATATTCTGATTGGGATGAGTCATTCTAACGTTTTATGAAAATTTTTTAATTTATTATGGTCGCCTATTCACTCGTTAAAATGATTAAATATTTGGGTTAGGGTTATTGGAGCTGTATAATTACAATTAAAATTACAAAGTTAAATTTAAAAAACGTTTCTGATAATTAAAAGTCCATTAATACTTTTATGTTTTCCAAAAGTAAAAATGCTTAAATTAATATCTGAGGTACTTAGTGTTTCTTAGAACTTTACTTAAAAAGTTAATTTTTATATAATGAATGAAAAAAATAATAATGAAAGCTTAAAAATTAAAATAACTTTTAAATTTTAATTAAAAGATTTCTGATTATAATGAAAATTAAAAATAAAAAAAAAATCTTACTATTAATAAACATTCTGATTATATGGCATATATATAGCATAAGGCTAACTCTTTAATTAAAACAAAATTAAAAATAAATTCTGAGTAATGAAAAAATAAAATTCCAATATTAAAATATTAAACATTCCGATTATATAGCATATATAGCATAAGGCTAATTCTTAATTAAAACAAAATTAAAAATAAATTCTGAGTAATGGAAAAATAAAATTCCAATATTAAAATATTAAAAAATAAACAACCTGGTTTAGCAATGGCTACTTTATTTATTTTTTTTTTTTTAAAAAAAATTAAAGTTAAAGTTGTTGTTCTGAGTAATGGTAACTTAAAGTTTTTAAAGTTAAAAAAAAAACATGAACTTAAAAATATTCTGAGTAATAGTAACTTTATAAGTAGTCCTGAATGTGTCTATTATATTTTATTATTAAACAAAACAAAAAATTACTTAACTAAATTTTTTAGTTTTTTTATAGATTTTCTTTAAATAAAAATAAATAATAAAATAATGAAAAAAAGTTCCAAAAATAAAAAAAAAATTTCCGATTTTTATTTAGTTTTTTATTTAAATAATAATTGGACCCAGGGGGCAAAAAAAAAATATTAAACGCTCAATAAACGAATAATAAAATAAAAAATAAAAAAAAAATAAAAAAAAAAATGTTAAGTATACACAGAAAAAAAAATGTGTAAGTTTTCTGTAATACAACTTAAAACTAAATAGTAAAAAGAATGCAAAATGTGGAAAGTTTTTTATATTCTGTAAAACAATAAAACATTTAAAGCCAGGATATAAAAATATGAAAGTATTAAAATGTTTATTTACAACATATTAAATATTTACAACATATTAATTAATGTTCTTGGCGTTAATTAGTATAATTTCATCTTCATGGTGTCTTCTAAAACGATTTCATATAAATCCTGATGTTGGTTCATTCTTCCTTTGTTTTCTTGAAGTTACATTCTTGATGACGAATCCTTCTTCATTGGCAACTCTTGAAGTTACCTTCCTGATGTTGAATCTTCCTTTATTTTCGGACCTTTCTAGGATTATTAATGAGGTTCTTTTGAAGAATCTCTAATCAATGATATCTTTTCAAATTCTATTAGATCTTTCTATCTTATCTTCCAAAAGTTGTCAGGTGAAAGTGGCCAAAATTCAACTTATTCTTCTGTCTGATGATAGAAATGGAACGAAAAGATTTTTTGGTCCAAAGTTATAAAAAGTTATAAACTTTTTATTTTATATCTAGTAACTTTTGTCATCATGTAATTGCCAAGATGTAATTATGTTAACTAGAAATCGTTTCAAAATTTATCAAAGATTTTATTTATAATAAACTGAATAAAGATAATGGAATTAATTGAAAAATTGGAAGAAAAATGTCATTCTTTATCTTCTTTGTCCAATCAATAATCCATTGTATTTTCTTAATATTAATAGGAACTATCTAGTATATCACATGTCTTTTCATGATATATATTCTATCTGAATAATTATTTTCAAAGAACTACTTTCTAGTGTTCTTTGATATGAGTTTAGTAAATAGAAAACTCATTAGCATTTCTTAAATTTAATCAATTTATGTACAATAAATTATGTTTTTATATTTTTCTTATATAAAAAATATAAAAATATAAGCAGGTATTTTGGTTTTCAGGTACTGGGTGGAATATATTGAGAATCATATGAAAGATTGCTATGTTCAAATCTTCAATTTTCAGTGGTAGTTTTCAATCACTCAATTCTTCATATTCTCACTATTTTCATTTTTTCCACCTAAACTTCCAAGTTTCTGTTCTAAACTTATAAGTCTATAATCTCAGGTTAATCAATCCCATATTTACAATTTTTACAATTCTGAGTTAGACTTTATGTACACATTTTGGTTAAAACCAAATATTTCATACAAAGAGTTTCTAGGACTAAAGAAAATAAGATTATATTTTCCTAGAATTCAAAGTGGTTGAATATTTTCCTAGAATTAAATTCTGTCTTCTGTTCTAGTAATCTATTAATCCATTATTTTATCTAAAAATGTATTCATTAATAGATTTTTTCTAAGATTTCAACTTTCTTCTGTGTCTAATTTCCCATCAAGGAATAAGAAAAGAACAGTAAAGACACTTTCCATAGGCCTTTTTATTTTGACTGTTTCTTAATATTCTTTGTTGTAGTAAACACAATTTAAAGCTTTCTGTTTGTTTCTGTTAACTTAATCAATTTTGTTCTTTCTTGTTAAAAATGAGTGAGAAAATACGATTAAACAATCATAGTGTCAATACTTCCTACCTCTTCTCTTACATTCTTATCATTCTGGAACAAGATTGAAGTTTTCTGTTCTGTTTGTGATTATCATAATCAATATTGTACCAGAATTATCTGGTTGTTCTTTTCTAAATTTAACAATCTTGCTAGTTTACTAACAGATGTTAGGAGAGAAAACAAATCCAATGTTTCTTTTTTAAAACATTCACCTAAATATGTGAAGTTTCTGATATATTTTCTGCTAATTTCTAATATGTATGGTTCTTTACCATATAAAAAATATATTTTTTCTTATATAAAATATATCAATTACATTGGAAAATTTCTGCAATAAGCAATAAATATGAACTATCTTTTATGTGTTATTATATTTTCCTAATAAATAACATAAATTTCAGTGTGTTTCTGTAACACTTTGAATGATAAACATATAATTCTCAATGTGTTATTTTTATTTCCTGAAAAATAATATAAATTTCAATGTGTTATTTATATTTTCTGACAAATAACATTTTAATTCTAATGTGTTTCTGTGGTAGTAC
Source organism: Trachelipus rathkii (assembly GCA_015478945.1). Classification (NCBI taxonomy): domain Eukaryota; kingdom Metazoa; phylum Arthropoda; class Malacostraca; order Isopoda; family Trachelipodidae; genus Trachelipus; species Trachelipus rathkii. The sequence continues at coordinate 11,772 of JABUQX010093884.1, read as the reverse complement.
AACTATTATTATATAATTCTCAATGTGTTATTTTTATTTCCTGAAAAATAACATAAATTTCAATGTGTTATTTATATTTTTCTGATAAATAACATTTAATTCCAATGTGTTATTGTAGTATTACGGTAACTTGAAGATTAAATTTCTTTCTTGTTGTTTTTTAAAGGTTCCTATGAAATCAATTTTCATTACAACTTCTTAACATTTCTAAGTATTTGAGAGAAGAAGGTCTGAGATAAGAAGGCGTTTCCACAGCAAATTTAAAACTTTATTTTATAATTTTATTTTATAATTTCTTTCTTATATTCCAACTAAGTTATAAACAATTTCTTGAAGGTTCTATGATAAATTTGATTCACTTGAATACTTTTTACTACCATTTTTATTAGGGTAGATTTCTGCCAGAATTTGCTAGGATTTACTCCTAGGTGGGTTGTTATCCTTGCCAAGATAAAAGTAAAAATCTTTGTCAAGATGGAATATTGTCAGGATAATCCTGTTCTTTTCCATTTTCGGCTATCTTAGCCTTCTACCTTTTATGGCACTTCATTAAAAAAAAACATAAGAAACATAAGTGGTTTTTAAACACACTTTTCTAATCATTATGGCACTACTATTATCAAGACAGAGTTCTTTATTTCCCTGTTGTCTGCAATTCTTTTTGATGCCTAAAGAGGCTTTTCCTTAAATCTAATGAAAGTTTTCATTGCTTTCTTAATTTTTGCTACGAGTTTCTCAAAAGTAACAATCAACGGTAAATATTCCTTGTAAAGTATGCTAACTTACAATTCCTGAATGATTGCTAGAACTCCTTGGTGAATAACCGGCTTATCCTTTCAATCCTATGAAATTCCTGATTATTACCTAGTTCTGAAAATAGTAAGAATTCTCTGTCCTTTTTTCACGGATGAGTCTCGTCTCTAATTATTCTGTATGTGTTCTTGTAACAGAATTATTAAAAAGTTTCGTCTCCATGTTGTCTAAATTATCACAACTTTTGACCAATCACTATCCTTTTCTAAGCTAGTATTTATAAAAGAACATTCTGTTCTTTATATACCCCTATCTTCCTTTTACTGGGATAGGCCTTCTTGGCTTTTCATTTTAACTTTAAATAAAGTGTCCAAGTTCATTCAAAGTAAACTTCGATTTCTTATCGTGGGTCAAAGATTGTTTAAACTTTTGCAACTGGAAAACTCACTTTAAATGTTGAACAAATGTAAATGTATTAAAGTTCTTGAAAGCTATCTGTGAAGAGGTTCCTATCTAAAAGGTTGTCCAATTCCTTCTTTTACAGGTTGTCTTCCTTAAATGGCAATCTAAGATATCTTTTTATTCTACATTGTTAATCTCTGATGTTATATTTTTCCTTTATCAGATCTTTTCTGATAGTGGAATCTCTTGAAATTTGAACTAAAGAAAACTATCTATTCTTTATTTGGAACCTTTCTGTTTCAAATCAAAAATATTAACCTAGGTTCTTTTCTAAAACCTCAATGGTTAAATAGAATAAAAATTCTTAGTCTCTTTCTTTTTCCTTATCCTACAAACTATGTAGGCATGAGACAATAGGTTATTTATTAACATTTTAATATAAATAATTAATAAATAAACACCTTTATGAATGTACCATGAACAAGCGCATGTTGGTCTTATCTTGTTCTTTTTCTAAAAATTGGTATAAAGTTCCAAAGAATAGATTTCTCATTTCTGTCTAATAGTTCATCTATGATTTGAGCAAATTTGCTAAATTCTGTAAAATTAGTGCAACATAATGTCTTAGTAATTTTTAAACAAAAGACTGTTAGTCTAAATTTATTTCCTAAAAATAAGGAAAATAAATCAAAACTAGAACTTTTCTTTAAAGTTCCATTTTAAAATTTTCTAGAATAAAATGTTATTCTAGTATTCTAGCTAGATTTAATGAATTTCAATTTAAATCTAAGTGCTTCCTTATTCTTCTTCTAATACTGTAACAGTAATTAATTTCTTTGTCTGAAACCTTCATATATATACTTAAGTTGGATTATCTCAATCTCTTTTCCTTAAAGAGTTTATTTTTGAAAAATATCCTTTTCTTCTTGATATTTGTTCATTATTGACTGTTCTTTTTATTCTTTCTGAAAAAGAACGTCCTTTTCTATTGAGTTTTTATGAGATTCTTCTTTAGAAATCTCCTTTCTGGTCTATTGGATGATTTATGTGGAATAATTTCTTTTACCTTTCTTCAATCCCAAAGCTGGGCTTACAAATTCTGATTTCTGGAGTTTAAACCTTAATTTCTGTTTTATTATACTATATATATATATATACATTTAAATATATATAATATAGGTTTACTAATATGGTTTAAATAATGTGTAAAATTTACAAAGTCGCTTAAGCGAAAACAACAATTTTCGAAATTTCTGATTTTCTACTTGATTTGCTTCTAGGTCCCAGGATCCTATTTTCCTGTATGATTTTTATAAATTTTACTATGAATTGTTAAAGCCTGTATATATATATATATTTATATATATATACATTGGTGATTTTATTGTAAGAAGTTTGTTTTCATGGAGCTATCAGTGTGAGCAAATTTAACAAATTTTGAAATTTCCTCTGAAATCCAAATTTTACGTTTACTCTTTCTCTTTTTCGATGATCTTTCTTGATCAGAGAAAATATTATTTTACTAAATCTTTTATTGAAGTATCCTCAATCTTTTTCATAAGTTTAAATCTAAAGAAATTTATTAAAGAATGGGTATTTGTCTGTCTGTTTCATCCATCCTTTTCTTCAATTATGTTACCGCTTTTTATCAACACTCTTTTTTTATCACATTGAAAAAATTTAATTGAATTTCTGAAAAGTAATTGTACTATTATTTTGTACCTTTGTACTTATTTTTTTACATTTGTACTACTTTGTACTTTAAACACAGAATTATTCTATCTTATGGCTAGAGAAGAGGTCTGTTCACTCTTCCTTGCTTAAAGATTCATATAATCTTTAATAGTCGTGGGTGGAGATCCATTCTCATCTCCTTCTTCACCCAATATTTCTATAACCATAGTAATGTCTTCTGGTTCTTCTTCTATTATTTCTACGATTTGATCATTAATATTCACAGAATGGTCTGAAGAATTTCGTAGGAATCCATTTTCACTAGAATCTCCTAATATGTAATCTATGAACGTTTGTCGTCTCCTATGTCCCTCGGAAGACATATTACTATCTGTGTCTTCCCAACCTACTGCTTCTATAATTCGGTTAAATATATTCTGGTATTCGTATATACTCAGTCCAGGAGGCAAGCTAGGATTACTGTGCTCATTTGGTGCCTCTAATGGATGAATTTGACTACTAATTGTGCCTAAATGATTTATTGGAATACAATAATTGTGATCTACCATATGTCTATTTCTAAGAGATTCTGTTGGGAATTCTGGGTATTCATTATCGTTATTGAAAGCTTCACTTTCGTTAGAAATACCCATAATATGGTCCATAACTTCTGGTTCTTCTAACCATGCCATTAAAGATGCATCTTCTTCGGAAGGTTCCCATTCTAACAGGGATAAGGTGTCTATTGAACCTTCCCCTTCTTCTATGATGACATTATCCAAATCTTCTTCGTAATCAAGATCTGATAGAACCATACCAATATACCAACCAAAGTCATTATAATCTATTGGCGGTAATTCTGAATGGTCTTGTCGCATACGATAAACAGTAAAATCATTTACCGAAGGATATATGTCTCTATGACATTCTGTAAAAATATCATCTAGGTCTTCTACTGTGGGAACAGTTTCATTGTCTATCCAAGGCACAGTAGGCATTCTGTATCGATATTGTTCTTCAATAACAATATCGATATTATTTCTACTGTTAGAAAAAGTTCTGGTTTGTTCTTCTAATAAATTTGGTCCATTATGGAGCCATAAATAATACTCCAAAGCTTCATCAATATTTGTATATAATGAAGTAAGACGTTGCAACATTCTTTCATCTTCTTTTTTATCCTCACTGTTTCTTTCCATTATGGTGAAGATATGTGTTGCAGTTTATCAATCTATTTAGATGAAGAGGAATAAATATTCCTATTTATTTTAAAATTAGAAAAATTTTAAAGTTCAATGTCCAAAGTTCAAAGTTTATCTTAAATATTTCTGATGAATTTATTCTTCATTCTTTAATATAAGAAACTATCCAAAGAAAAATTTGAAACTTCTTTTAAGAAACTAATCAAAAAGATTCTGGTTCTGGTTCTGAAAATTGCTCATTTTTCTTGCAATTTCAATTTTAAACTTTGTAGTAGAATTTTCTATAAGATATTTGAACTTGTTAAACTATATGATAGTAATTTTCCTAAGTTTATCGAATTTTCTAATTCTCTTGTTGAGTAACTTTTCTGAGTATTGTTAGTCACTAAAAATTGTTCACAAAAATTTTTTTTTTTCAAAGTTTATAGCATTTTTCTAATGCTCTTGTTAAGTAAACTTTTTCTAAGTCTTTTCAGTCACTAATACTGACTGTTTTTTTTTTAAAGAAAATATTTTTTATTTAAAACACCAAAAAAAAAATATTAAAAAAAAAATTAAATGTTTCTAAAATTAATTAAAATATTATAAGTGTTCAGTTTTAATCACTTTATTTTAATTACTATTGTTCATTAAGATTGGTTACTAATTAATATTTAATTACGAATGTCTACCTCACTTAATTTATTAGAATTTTTAATCACTTTGTTATTAACCTTTTGAAGTTTTACTAAAATAGGAACTATGTTTTCTTTTCTATTATAACACAAAATTATTATTATCAGAACGAAAATATTTTTCACCAAATTTTCTATGTTCATTTTTTATTGAATATGATCTGTTCAAATATTCAAATAGTACGAGATATTAAACCAATTATTAATTGTATTGTCAATCACAATTAAAAAAAAAATATTAATGAAAAATTTAACACTTAATTAATTAAATGAAACTGTCGATCACTTAATATTCTCTAATATAAATAGTGAATAAAAAAAAATATAAAAAATTTTTCTTAAGTCCTTATTCACAATAAAATTCTGTGTTATTCTATAAAATAAAATATAGAATATAAAATATTTTTCTATGTTCTGTTCTGATAATGGAATTATCCTTTAAAATATCAATTAGAAAAGAATATGTTCTAAAATTTGTTCTGGGTCATCTTTCTTGACCTTTCTATTCCAATGTTCTTCAAAATGTGAACTTTGTTCTTCAAAGGTGAACTAAGTTCTTGAAAAGTGAACTATGTTCTTCAAGTGAACTATGTTCTTGAAAAGTGAACTATGTTCTTCAAGTGAACTATGTTCTTGAAAAGTGAACTATGTTCTTCAAAATTGGAATCAGTCAATCTGCACTTGATCTCCAAGTTCTGTAATAACATTCAGTTGTGTTCAAACCTTTTCTGAAAGTTTTATGTTCTCTTGGAACAATGTTGACAACTTTTTTTTTTTTTTTCTTTTAGTATATTAAAAGAATTCTCTGTTCTGATTCAAAAAGGAAACAATTTCTGTTGTTCTAAATTTCTGGAGGAAGAACATGTCTTCTAATGACCTGTGTTCTGTTATGACCTGTGTTCTGTTATGACCTGTGTTCTCTTAGAACATTTTTCTGGTGTTCTGTAGGACAAATTTTCTGTTCTGGTGTCAGGGGTCACAATAAAACCATTTCTATGTTCCGTGACCTTTTAACTTGTTCTGATGACTTTTTAACTTTCTGATGACCTTTTAACTTTCTGTAAGGTCTTTTCTAATTTTTTGTAACTTTATATTCATTACAATACTTTAAACTATATATATAAAAACACAATTTATATTTTTATATATATATAATAAAAACTAAAAACAAGTTATATTTTTTATATGTAAAAAACACTCAAAAAAAAACAAAAAAAAATTCACTTTGGCTTTTTTAACCATACAAAAAAAAACGAATATTGTGTTTTTTCTATTTTTCTCAAATTTTTTACGAGTAAAGAGTTATTTCCCTCTTTGTTTTCCGATTTTCTAGAACATTTTACTATTTTCAAAGAAAACAATTTTCTGACTGATCGAGGGTCGTTTCTCAATTTGTTTTTACGTTTTTCAAAAACACTTTTTTACTCGATACGTACGGCATATATAGTATATAATCAAAAAAAATAATATTTAAATAAATGCATAGAAATTATTAAAAAAGAATGCATAATAATAAAAAATTGGATTAAAATATGCAAATAAAAACAAAACAGAACATAACAAAACAACACACACACAAAAAATGAAACAACACAAAACAACACAACAAGAATATATGTATATATATAATGTGTGTGTGTCTGTGCGGGGTGTGTGTTTTAAAGCATAAAGAAGCAGGAAACAAGAACAGTATGTCAAGTTCAATTTTTTATCGGTCAATGTTACGACTTTCTTAATGTCGTCCTTGCATCAAACGTCCTTCTCTATATTTCTTGTATTTCCGGGTTCAGTGTCTTTTCCCTTTTTACTATTTCATTCATACTCTGTTGGAGTGAATATTATTTTTACGATATGCTGACGTTTTTGAAATCGAACTTCATTCAACTATAAAAGTAAATAAAGCATTCCTACACACACAATTTTTCTTATTCTTTCTCTTTATGGTCTACTGTTTTTGATAACTGATTTTCCTAACTTTAACTAGCTCTAATTAATTAACTAATGCTAATTAGGGAAAATGGTTTTTACTAAAATGATTCTCTAAGTCTGTACTATCATTTAGTCAAATAAAAAAAATTAATTAAATTTTAATTAAATTAATTAATTATAAGGGTGATTACAATATTTCCTATTGTATACTTAAAAAATCTTCCACTTTTTGGAACAAATACGAGGAAATAAGTAATCCAATAAATTTTTTATGTTATTTTTGATATTTTTGCCTCAAAAAGAACAAAACAAAAAAAAACAAATAAAATAATTTTTAACGATTGTAATACATTGGTTTACATTTCTTTGTGTAAATTTAATTTCTTCTAGTTTTATTTTTTTTTTTTTATAAAATAAAAATGATAAAAAAAAACATTAAAATTTAGTAATAAAAGTAGCCTTTTTCTGAACGGCTTTTTATGTTGAATTTCTGTCAACTTTATGATGTGTTTTAGCTTTTTCTTTAGCTGTATTTTTTGTTTGGGGGCATTTAACATATATGCCGACTAATGTAATAAAACACTTTTTATGTGTTTGGAAATTCCCACAAAATTAAGTATAACGTATATTAAAGCCCAAAAGGCGATAGTATAAACATATACTCTTTGTGTAATTTCCATTAATTTAATTTTAAGTGTGAAATTTGTTTTTGGTGTGTTAATTAATTTCTGTACTTACAGTACGTCGATTTGATTTTTCACCTTTACGTGAATAAGAGAGATTTCTGGTCCAAATTCAATGGAATTTTCCTCCCTTTTGGAGATACAGAGGTTCTTCTATTTAATGGACAAGTCTTGTTACACACATGACCGTCTGGAATAGGACACAAAGCAAATGGTAAGTTGCAGGCCTTGCTACTTCACAGGTATCCAGGTGCGTTGGGTCAAATATCTTTCCTTTACGAGCCAGAGATCTTGAAGTCGAATAGCGCCCAAGTCTTGGAGATAATAGGACAAGATATGACCGTTTTCCATCCTGGCAAGGTCGCCAATTGTGGTGACTGTTAAAACGCATTGGTTTTCCATATTTTATTACCATTCACAAATGAGAATGATCACGAAAGTGATCCCATTCAAAAAAACCTGATTAAATAGAAATAAGAACAAAATATTATAGCACATAAATATAAATAATTTTCTAGATAAAAAATAATAACATAATTAGTTTTATTTTCTCTAAACAATGAAAATTCAATATATATATATATTTTCATGAAACTTACAATAATAATATATTTATTCATATATATATTTCATGAATACATAAAAATCACATCAAAATTCTCCAATATTACAATTCATATTTTTATTAAAAATAATAAAAGTATTAATTGCAATATAATAATTAATAATATATATTTCAAAGATAATTAACAAATATATTTCAATACAATATTTCATTCTTTATTTTTAAAACAATAAAATATTTCAAAGTAAAACAAGCTTTAAATATTATTATTATTATTATTATTATTATTATTATTATTATTATTATTATTATTATTATTATTATTATTATTATAATTATTATTACTATCACTGATGCCATTGTCAACAGTTGCATTGTTATTATCATATTATTGCTATTATTATTTAAGACGAAACAACTCCTGCCATTGTCATCAGTAACCATAATAACAATTATTATTATAAATTATATAAGATCATTAATAACTCTGTTAATTAATATTAAATAATAATATATATATTTACAATAAATGTTATATTTTAATTACCTCTGCTCCGGTGGGAACCAGAAACTCCGACAGCCTGACCTTACATTGTGGCTGGAAATATTTTTAATTTCTCTGTCTTTTTATTTAATAATTAAAAATAAAATAAGGAAATAATTAATATACATTGACGTATAACTATATATATATAATTTCATTATACATATATTTATATACTCCAATGGTATATTAATAAATTTATGCTTTTATTAATAAAAATATAATTCCCCAATTTTTTAAAAGAAACTACTATCTCTAAATTTTAGTTGGGACTCTGTTTTATTTAAACCTCTCTGATCTAATCTAATATTGCTGCTAACTGATTTCTTAAGTTTAAGAACTTGTTATCTTAAAGTCTTTGTCCCCACTAGTCCCGATCTAAGATGGTAATGCTCTTATAAAACATCCTAAACCTCCATCTCCCAATCTCTCCCTCCATTTTTTCCTCTGTCTCTTTCTCTGTCTCTCCCTGTCTTTCCGTCTTTTCTCTGTCTTCCTCTGTCTTAATAAGGGAGTATCTAAAAGAGGGCTTCGTAGGGGATGGCATATGAATCATTCTTTTGGATTTCAAATGCGGGGTTCTCCTAAGGATTCTCATAGGGTCTTTCAAGGGGGTCTTTGCGAAAGAGCATCGATATTTGTTTTATGGGTCGTAAAAGAAAGAGTTTGAATTTTAAAGTAGTAAAAAGATTTTCAATACATAAATAAGTTATGAAATGTTATGATAGATTGGTGCCAGTAGAGACAGAAGCCACAACAAATAAGATTTTTATGTGCTTACTTGACTAAAATGAATTTTAAGTCTGGATTTCAATATTTTTTAAATTATATGCACATATCCCCGCTCCAGAGATTGAGAACCAGAAGGTTCTTGTAAAAACTGCCACATAAAACTCTTAATTCAAAATCTTCAAAACTAAAATATAAATTCTTTTATCACTTGAAAAATTTATGATTATATATAGTGTAAAATTTTCGTTTTTTATTTCAATCTTAAATTTACATTCACCATTTGATCCCAAGACATGCAAATCAAAATTTAATTGTATAGATAAATTAATAAATAAAATTCATCTCCTTAATTTTAAACAATGAAGTAAGTTATAAGTTGTTAATTTATTGGCTTTTCTGGATCGCATTTCAATGAAATGTGATGAAAGAAAAAAAAAATTTACATCACAACATAGGATGACAAGGTTCACAGTACTAGGTTAACAAAGTTACACGAAGGCACATTCATATATATAAGAAAAACTAAAATGTTTAAAGTTAAACATGACAAATGACGTAACAAATACATTTGGAAATTATACACAAAGTAATTTGAAAATAAAAGAAACAATTAATAAGCAAGCGATTTGTGAAAACGTTAATATGTGGAAATATTATAAACATATTAAGAAGCAAGCAAAGCAATGTTTGTAATCTGTACATGTAATGAGAAAACTGTAAAATGTAATCCATTGTTCTTTTATTTGTTGAACGGTACGACAATAATTACAGGCGTCCCCGATATTCATTAATCAAACAGACCAACGTCAAAAGAAAAGATTTTCTGGATTGTATGACTGTGTGTAAGCTAACAGTTTTTATATGTAAATTTTGTTGCCTGGTTTCTTGGTTGAATGTAAAGCAATGTTTATTGGTCAGTTGGTTATGTTAGTTATGCAGAAACTTTTACAGGGAAAATTAAATTATATTCTGATTGGGATGAGTCATTCTAACGTTTTATGAAATTTTATAATTTATTATGGTCGCCTATTCATTCAGTATTTTAAAATGATTAAAAAGTATTTGGGTAGCGGTTATTGGAAGCTGTGATAATTAAAATTACAAAGTTAAATATTAAAAAAAACGTTTCTGATTAAATTAAAAGTCCATTAATACTTTTATGTTTTCCAAAAGTAAAAATGCTTAATTAATTATTGAGGTACTATGTTATCTTAAACTTTACTTAAAAAAAGTTAATTTTTATATAATGAATGAAAAAAATAATAATGAAAGCTTAAAAATTAAAATAACTTTTAAATTTTAATTAAAAGATTTCTGATTATAATGAAAATTAAAAATAAAAAAAAAGTCTTTACTATTAAAAACATTATTATATATATAGCCCTTTACAATTTCATAGGCCAAATTCTCCATTAAAACAAAATTAAAAATAAATTCTGAGTAATGAAAAAATAAAATTCCAATATTAAAATATTAAACATTCCGATTATATAGCATATATAGCATAAGGCTAATTCTTTGTTAAAGTTAATTAAAAATAAATTGAACTATGAAAAAATAAATTCTAATATTAACAATTCATAAGAATAGCTAAAACTTATTTATAAAATCTGAATTTTTAATTTATTATTTGCTTTTTTAAAAAAAAATTAAAAGATAAAATTGAGAATTTTCAAGTACAAGTACTTAAGTTTTTAAGTTAAAAAAAACATGAACTAAAAATATTCTGAATAATAGTAACTTATAAGTATCCTGAACGTGTCTATATATTTTTATTATTAAACAAAACAAAAATTTAAAAAAAAATTTTTAGTTGTGTTATGATTTCTTTAAAAAAAAAAAAAATAATATATGAAACTAGGTTAACTAAAAAAAAATTCCATTTTATAGCTATTTTTTAATTAAAATAATAATTGGACCCAGGGGGCAAAAAAAAATAATATTAACGCTCAATAACGAATAGATAAAATAAAAATAAAAAAAAATAAAAAAAAAATGTTAAGTATACACAGAAAAAAATGTGGTAAGTTTTCTGTAATACAACTTAAAACTAAATAGTAAAAAGACTTTAATATGTGTAAAGTTTTTATATATTCTGTACAACAATAAAACATTTAAAGGCAGGATATTGAAATATGAAAGAATGTTAAAATGTTTATTTACAACTTTAAATATTACATATAATAATTAATGTTCTTGCGTTATGATTAATTTCTCTTTCATGGGTCCTTCCCTAAACCGATTTCATTATTAATCCTGATGTTGGTCACGTTCCTTCCTTTGTTTTCTTGAGTTAATCGTGATGACGAATCCATTCTTCATTTGGCAATCTTGAAGTAACTCCTGCATGTTGAATCTTCCTTTATTTTCGGACCTTTCTAGATTACTAATGAGGTTCTTTTGAGAATCTCTAATCAATGGTATCTTTTCAAATTTATTGATTACATCTTATCTTTCCAAAAAGTTGTCAGCGTGCAAGTGGCCAAAATTCAACTTATTCTTCTGTGGGGTGCTAGAACTGCTGCGAAAGATATTTGTTGGTCAAAGTTATAAAAGTTATAACTTTTTATTTTATATCTCAGTAACTTTTTCATCACTGTTCTCTCTCCTGGAG
>JABUQX010093883.1:0-14806 GCA_015478945.1 Trachelipus rathkii | reverse complement strand
ACGCTTCGATCGGGGCACAAAATAACCTAACTTTTTACTTCTCGGGAGATGTTGCAAAATAAATTTTTCGTTAATTAAGCGAGTTTTTTTTCGAGGGCAATATATATTATTATTTTTTTATATTTAATCTCCCTTAAATTCAGTTTTCTACGAAGAATAATTTTTTAGAGGTAGCTAAACAAAAAATAATTAAAAAACAACGCACGACGCACATTTCCTAAAGGTTTTAAGCAATTTTTTGCAACACTTTAAAATTTAACGCTCTTAATTTTTCTTAAAGTCTTAATTTTTTAACATCATCTATACCAGTGGTTCTCAAACTTTTCCGATTCGCGGCACCCTTGACTTATTTAAGTTTGCCGAAGTCACCCATGTTAGATTCTAAAAAGAAAGTCTTCCAATTTATAAAATAGGGTCTATCATTAATCATAAAATTGCAATACTTTTGCATGATCACAGCATGCCAAAAGCATTCCCAGGATTTGTCTCTGAATATAAATAAATATATAAGGATAACATAACTAAAATTTTCTTAACAAAAGTGTTAGGAAAAATTCAAAATTGATGTAAAAATTTTTTTAAATGAATTATGAAAACTTAAATACAATTATGAAATTTTCAAAACTTATCGCCTACCCTTGGGGGGGCGAAGTTGAACCCGCAACACAAAATAGTGACGAAGTCACATAGACCAGCTTTTATGAGATTATCACACTTGAATCTAATACTATATTTATTTATTATTTTAATTGGTAATTTTTGCCAATATATAGTATTTAAGTCTCCCTAAAATTCTTTTTGGTTTACCTTTGAATAAATAGAAATATTTAGACGGTTATTTTTAAATCTGTTCAGCACGCATCCGGAAGAAAAAGTCGATCAGTCATAAATAGTGAAGTAACTACGCTCACAAAGCGAAATTTATATGATGATTCTAGCGCGTTTAGAAAATACATTTTTTTTTAGCTTAGACATACGTTAAGCGTATAATCGTTTCCAATAGTGACGTTTCATCGGAACCGTTATAACTCAAAAGGTCTAATTAAAAATCGCTCTCCAAAAAGTCGACCTCAGAAAAATAGAGATTTTTTTTCCAAATTTTGACTAGACACTTCGACTATAAACGGTTACGGAAATAAACGTCACTATACATACACTCAAAGTAAAATATAGATTACCGTAATTTTTTGGTTCTATTTTTTGCAGTTTTCCTCCAAGAGAAAAGAATATATCGTACGACTTATAATGGAAAAATTTATTTTGCACCAATCCTCCGAGAATTGTATGTACCGAGTAACGTTATTTCGTGCCCCCGAGCGACCGTATGGGGGGAGGGGATATGCTTTCTTAAATGAATTTTATTATTACTTTACAAATTTTTTAAGAGTGTACTATATTTTATTTTATATTAATATATTTCATAGTTTTAGTCTCCCTTAAATTCATTTTTCTACGATAAATAATTTTTAGAGGTAACTATATTAAAAAAAAAAAAAAGTTGCACCTGACGGTCACGATTATACGCCCCTCGGAAACGTGTACGTCGCCATAAATAGTGGACGGTGTTGCGAGTAAAAGCCAAAAATAAATGACTCTACGCGAATTTTAGAATACCATTTTTTACGCCTTAAGATTAACATCTGTTTAGCTCTCGTATATGAATCGTTCCAATACACGCTGACGTTTATACGAGAAAGCGCGTTTATAACTAAAGTTACACGTCCGAGTGTGAGATACGCTATACTTTACAAAATTCTGACCTTTTTCGTGAAAGAAAAATAAGATGAAAATTTTATGGCAATATTTTTACAAATTTTGTGACTTTGACCGTCTCAGATCTTATATTACCGGGTACGGAGAGGAAGTAAAACGTCATTATAAATATAATTAACGACGGCCTAACTTACGAGATAGTTCGTCCCAGAAAAATATTGGCGTTGGGACACTACTTCGAGAGTCATAGTTTTATAATGGGTATATCGAGAAACGTGCATTGAGTATTCACCACGCGTGACGGACCCGTAAGAGAGAATACCCGTCACAATACCGAACGACCTAGCTCGTGTATATGGATTCAGTCTCGGTAATTACGAAATCTTAGCACCTATCAGCGTTCTAGCATTTTGAGGAAAGAAAACGAAAAAGTTCACGTGTATCTCTAAAAGTGAGTAATGATGAAAATTTAAAGAATAAATATTTAAGAACATCATATGAAGAAAAATATATAACGCTCAATTTATGTGATATTGATTAAGCCCGAATAGCGTTTTACGTTCATCAATATCGACGTAAAGAAATCTTAAAGGTCCTCACTTACGCTTTTCGATCGGAACCACAAAAAATAGACGTACTTTATATAACTATCTCCGAGAGGCAACTGACAATGTATAAGTCACACAAATAAACTTTTTCGTTCCTCCTAAGCGAGTTTTTTTTTTCAAGGGAGAAAAACGGTCACAATAGAACACTTTTTGAAAATTAAAAAATTATTAAATTTTTTTTTGGTAAGTATAGGGTCCTGTGTAAGTAAACAGTATGTGCTATTTCTGGATATGGAGTCATTTTTAGAGGTAACTAAACAAAAATTAATTATAAAACTACGCACGACCCCATTTCGAAGGCACTATTTTCGAGTGTGACGGCTGATAATAGTTCTCGCAGCTACAACTATCTAAAAAACTCAACGTGAAAAAAGATATCTATAAAGGTTATCCCCGTCTCCTAGAGCCCGGTACTTATCGGGGCACGAAATAACGTTACTACTTCTCTCCTACTTTTCGCGGCAGGGATGCAGTGCTGAATAATTTTTTGTATCATCTTTTAGCAATGAGTTGGGTTTTTCCGAGAGCAAGCGAGAGAGGAAAAGAAAACCCGGAATCTCACACTTCTTGTAAGAGAAACTGTGCTTTATTAAATAATTTAGAGGTTTTTATTTTAGTCACATTTATTGGTGATATATGTGGCCTATTTTTTTCTCTTCGATTTCTTAACTTTTTCCTAAATCTTAACTTAATTTATCATGACCTATACTATATTTATTTATATGATTTTTTTTATGTTTTATTTTCTCCTTAAATTCCATTTTCTACGGTAAATAATTTTTATTAGAGGTAACTAAATTTAAAAAAAAATTATAAAAAAAATGCAGTCCGATAACCCATAATTATTACCTCGGAAACCTGTCCTATTCGTGTTAATATATCATGAAGAAAACTGACGAATGTTTTTACAGTGAAAAAGCCAAAATAAATGAACTCGAGCGCGAGTTATCTAGTAATAACATTTCTATTTTAAATAACAGACTTCAAAAAAGTACTGTATATTATAAAGTCGTAAATTAATGTCTTCCAATATTGAAGTTTTCATCGGAAACCGTTTATACTCAAAAGGTCTAAACCAAAATCGCTATCCAAAAAAGTCGACCGCAGAAAAGAAAAATTGATTTTTATTTTTTAACTACCTAAATGCCCAAGTATTACCTTTTATAAACTGTACAGAATAAACGTCACTATATTAATAATTAATACGCTTAACGATAATTCATCCCTGAAAATATTGCCGTTAATGGTAGTTTACGATCGCTTCGAAGATCTGCTTTTATGGTAATCGAGAAACGTCATTAATATTTTAGTGACGCCGTAGAGGAAACCCGCCCTCGATCGACCCCTCCAGGATCGTCTAGGTAAATACGAAACGTCACTATCGTATTTTGAAGAAAAAAACGAAAAAGTTCACTGATAAAGTTATGATGAAATTAGGAAAAAATTAAGAACATAGAAAAATAAACAATTAATGATATGTGAATAAATGAAATTAATTCTTAATTTCAATGACGAAGAAAGAAAATAAAAATAGTTTGTTGCGTACCCTTCGCTCGTAGAACAAAATAACGTAACTTTTACTTCTCGGGAGATGTTGCAAATTAAATTTTTCGTTCCTTAAGCGAGTTTTTTTTTCCGAGGGCAGTGTACTTTATATATATTATTTTTTATTTTAATTTAGTCTCCCTTAAATTCAGTTTGTTCTATGAAAAATAATTTTTTAGAGGCAACTAAACAAAAATTAATTATAAAAACTAAGCACGACCCCCACATTTCTAAGGTTAAATGGGCGTCGTGCAATATATACTTTTATTATTTTTTTTAATTTAGTTAACTCTAAAAATTATTTATCGTGGAAAGTTGAAGGGATACAACTTGATAAAAAAATTAATATAAATAAATATAGTATAGATCATGATAAATAACTGTTACTTCTACAAATTATTTATCGAAGAAAATTGAATTTAAGGGAGACTAAAATATAAAAAAATAATATATAGAGTACACTTTAAAAATTAACTTAAAAAAACTTAATGGTACCCCCTCGCGCTTCGTTCGGGGCACGAAATAACGATATTTATGTACAGAATTGATATTCAGGTATTCACATATCATATAATTGTTTTTTTTCTTTGTTCTTAATTTTTCTTAATTTTCATTATACCTTTATCCGTGAACTTTTCGTTTTTTTCCTCAAAATACTATATTGACGTTTCGTAATTACCCCAAGACGATCCTTGGAGGGGATAAATCGAGGCCGGGTTTCCTCTACGGCTTCACTATAATATAATGACGTTTCCCGGTTACCATAAAAACGACCTCGAACGATCAAACGGCCAATATTTTCAGGGACAACCTTTCGTTAAGCGATTAATCGTTCTTATAATGACGTTTATTTGGTACCATTTCTAAGTCGAAGGTCTAAGTCAAAATTTGAAAAAAAAATTCTCAATTCTTTCCCAAAACGATTTTTTGGAGAGCGATTTTGAATTAAACCTTTGAGTTATAAACGGTTTCGATGAAACGTCAATATGGGAACGATTATTACGCTTAACGATGTTCTAAGCGTAAAAATTGAATTCTAAACGCGTAGAGTCATTTATTTTGGTTTTTTTACGAAAGTCACTATATAACGACGACGTTTCCGAAGTAAATGGGCGTCGTGGAATATTTTTTATTTTTTTTTTAATTTAGTTACCTCTAAAAAAATTATATATCGTAGAAAATGGAATTTAAGGTAGACTGAGCTATAAAAAATATTAATATAAATATAGTACACTTAAAAAATTAACGAAAAAAAATCTTAAGGGTATCCTCCTACGGTTCGCCCGGGGAGCGAAATAACGTTACTCTCTACTTCTCGGGAGATGGTGCAAAATGAATTTTTTGTTCCTTAAGCGAATTTTTTTTTGCGGCGAGAGAGAAACCAAATAAAATAAGGCTACGGAATCTAAGTCTTTAAAGAATTGATAATTGTTTATTCACATATTGGAATAACGAATTTTCTTCGTTTTAATTTTTCTCTTAAAGTCCTAAATTAAATAAACTACATCTATATGCAAAAAATCGCTTAAAGGCCTAATACAATTTATCCGTCGACTTTTGCGTTTTTTCCTCAAAATACTATAGTCTTTCGTAATTATCCAATGACAACCCTGCTCGAAGGGAGTAAATCGAGGCCGGAACCCCTTAGACGGCGTCACTATATATGATTGACGTTTGCTACGATTAGGCGCATAAAACGACCTCGAACGATTCAAACGGCAAATATTTTCAAGGAGCAACTAAGCGTTAAGTTCTATCACAATCGTTTATATAAGTATCGTTCATCTGTACCGTTTATAAAGTCGAAAGGTCGAGTCAACAATTTAAAAATAAAAAAATTTTTAAATTTTCCCGATGCGACTTTTTGGAGAGCGATTTTGAATTAGATCTTTCGAGTTATAAACGGTTCCTATGAAACGTCACTATTGAAACGATTATTACGCTTAACGTTGTTCTAAGCGTAAAAAATGGATTCTAAACTCGTAGATTCATTTATTTTGGGCCTTTACGAAACGTCACTATATGACGACGACGTTTCCAAGGTAAATGGGCGTCGTGAAATATTTTTTATTTTTTTTTAATTTAGTTACCTCTAAAAATTATTTATCGTAGAAATTTAAATTTAAGGGAGACTAAACTATAAAAAAAAATTAATTTAAATAAATATAGTATCTAAGTTTGTAAAGAATAGATAATAATCAGTTATTCACATATTGGATAAGGAACGAAAAATTTATTTTGCAACATCTCCCGAGAAGTAAAAAGTTACGTAATTTTGTGCCCCGATCGAAGCGTAAGTGGGGACCTTTAAGATTTCTTTTCGGTAATTACGAAACGTCACTATCGTATTTCGATGAAAAAAAAACGAAACGTTCACGGATAAAGGTATGATGAAAATTAGGGAAAATTAAGAACATAGAAAAAAAACAATAATATGATATGCGAATACCTGAATATCAATTCTTAAATAAAAATATCGACGTAAAAAAATCTTAAAGTCCCCACTTACGCTCGATCGGGGCCCAAAATACCGAACTTTTACTTCTTCGGAGATGTGCCAAAATAATTTTCGTTCCTTAGGCGAGTTTTTTTTCGAGTTTGCTTACTATATATATTATTTATTTTTATAATTTATCTTTGCTTAAAATTTCAGTTTTTCTTTTGAAAAAATAATTTTTAAATGTTAACCAACAAAGAATAATTAAAAAATAAAAAACACCACGCCCATTTCCTATAGGCTTTAGCATTTTTGCTATAGATATTTTAAATAATCTAAGCTTTAGAAAAGTAAGACGAAGAATAAAAAATATCCAAAATGAATAAACTGATTATTATCAATTCTTTACAGACTTAAATACTATATTTATTTAAATTAATATTTTTTTTTAGAGTTTATCCTCCCGTAAATTCCATTTCTACGATAAATAATTTTTAGAGTAACTAAATTAGGTTTGAGTTTTTTGCACTACGCCCATTTACCTCGGACACGTCGTCGTCTTATAGTGACGTTTCGTAAAATCCCAAAATAAATGACTCTACGAGTTTAGAATCTTTTTACGCTTAGAGGATCGTTAAGCGTAATCATCGTTAGTGACGTTTCATCGAACCGTTTATAACTCAAAATCTAATTCAAAATCGCTCTCAAAAAGTCGACCTCGGGGAAAATTTGAGAATTTTTTTTCAAATTACCTATTTAAATAAATAATGTACAAGCTTATAACTAGGTTGTTTTATTAACTACATGGGCAACATTGTTCGTCCTTGAAAAAATATTGCCGTTTGACGTTAGTCGTTTTATGTAATCGATAAACTCATTATTATTATAGTGACGCCGTAGAGGAAACCCGCCCTCGATCGACCCCTCCGAGGATCATCTCGGTAATTACGAAAGGGTCACTATTCTATTTGAGTAAAAACTAAACGTTTACGGATAAAGGTATGATGAAAATTTAGTTAAAATTAAGAAACATAGAAAAAAAAAAACATGTATATGATATGTGAATACCTGAATACAATTCTTAATATAAATATCGACGTAAAAAAATCTTAAAGGTCCCCACTCTTTTCATTTAAGATACCACAAAATAATTAACTTTTACATTCGGGAGGTGTTGCAAAATAAATTTTTCGTCCTTCAAGCGAGTTTTTTTGAAGCAAGTGTATCTATTTTAATATTATTTTTTATAATTTAGTCTCCCTTAAATTCAGTTTTCTACGAAAAATAATTTTTAGAGTAAACTAAACAAAAAATAATTAAAAAAAAACGCACGACGCACATTTCCTCAAAATTGAATTTAAGAGCCTATAAAAAAATATATTTTAAATAATAATTATATATTTACTCTCGTAAATAATTGATAAAATCAGTTATTCACATATTGGATATTTTTTTATTCTTCGTTCTTAATTTTTCTTAAATTTTTTTTTTGTGAATAAATGATTATTATCAATTCTTACAGACTTAGATGCTACATTTATCCTATATACTATTAATTTAAACATCCTTTTTTGTCCCCCCTTTTCACGACCCTTTTTCATCATCACTTTTTCGGGCCGTTTTCCGCCGGTAAAACCACTGCGAAAGTAGCGAGCGTCAGCGAGTGGAGTGAGCCCCATCGGCCCAATTATTGCCCTATTTTACAGTTGCTAATTATCGGTAAAGAAAGCATCCCTCTGTTCCTGGCCATAATATTCTCCAGTTTTATAATCACCTATTTTGGGCAATTTTTCTGCCGGTAAAACAACGGCGAACGTAGCGAGCGAAAGCGAGCAAAGTGAGCTCACCGGCATTATCATTGCCCTACTTTTTTGCCTTTTTTCATCCTGGCGAACGTAGCGAGCGAAGCGAGCGGAGTGAGCCAGTTGCGCGTGCGTCAGCACGCGCTCGAAGGCAAGCCCTAACGCTTGCGTTAGGGAGGAGCGTTAGCGACGCTGCTTGTTTAAATTAATTTTTTTATATAGTTTAGTCTACCTTAAATTCCATTTTCTACGATAATTTTGTTTTAGAGGTAACTAAATTAAAAAAAAAAATTTTGCACTACGCCCATTTACCTTGGAAACGTCGTCATCCTATAGTGACGTTTCGTAAAAGCCCAAAATAAATGACTCTACGCGTTTAGAATTTACGCTTAGAGCTATTTTGTGCCCCATCAAGCTTAATGGGACTTTAAGATTTTTTACGTCGATAGTATATTAAGAATTGATGTCGGGTATTTCACATCATCATTAATGTTTATTTTTTCTATGTTCTTAATTTTTCCTTAATTTCATCATAACTTTATCCGTGAACTTTTCATTTTTTCCTCAAAATACGATAGTACGTTTCGTAATTACCGAGACGATCCTCGAAGGGGATCAATCGAGGCCGGGTTTCCTCTACGGCATCACATATAATATAATGACCGTTTCTCGATTACCATTAAAAACGATCTCGAACGATCAAACTGCAATATTTCAGGGAGAAACTATCGTTAAAGCTATTAATTGATTATTTAGTGACGTTTAATTCTGTGCCGTTTATAGTCGAAAGGTATAAGTTAAAATTTGAAAAAAAAAAATTCAAACTTTTTTCAAGGTCGACTTTTTGGATTAGCGATTTTATTAGACCTTTAGAGGTATAAACCGTTTCCGATGAAACGTCTCTATTGGAACTATTATTACGCTTAACGACGTTCGAATAAAAAATGTATTCTAAACGCGTAGAATCATTTATTTGGGCTTTTACGAAAAGTCACTATATGATGAGGACGTTTCCAAGGGTAACATGGGCGTCGCTGCAATAGTTTATAAATTTTTTTTTTAATTATTACCTCTAAAAAATTATTTACCGTAGAAAATGGAATTTAAGGGAGACTAAACTATATAAAAAATAATATAATAAATATAGTAATATAATTATAAATAATTAAGAATTCAAGAAAAATTAAGATCGAAAAAAAAATAAAAATATCCAATATAATTTCTATTATCAATTCTTTACAGACTTAGATTCCGTTTATTTTTTTTTGTTTCTCTCGAGAAAAAAACTCGCTTAAGAACAAAAAATTTATTTGGCACCATCTCCTGAAAAGTAGAGAGTAACGTGCCCCGAGTAACCGTAGAGGGTACCTTTAATATTTTTTTTTACGTTTAAATTTTAAATGGTAGCAAAAAAAAATCGCTCAAAAGCCTATAGAAATGGTGGTAACCCTTGCCGTAGTTTTATAATTAATTTTCTTTATGTTACCTCTAAAAAGTATTTTTCATTAGACAGAAACTGAATTTAAGGAGAGAAATAAAAGAAAAAAATAATATATATACAAATTACACTTGCACTCGAAAAGAAAAAAAAAACTCGCTTAAGAACGAAAAATTTATTTCAACATAACTCCGAAAAGAAAAGTACGTTATTTGTCTCCGACAAAAGCGAAGTGGGGACCTTAAGATTCTTACGCATATTATATTAAATATATTCGGCTACACATATCATTAATTGTTATATTTTTTCTATGTTTCTTAATTTTTCCTAATTTTCATCATAATTTTTCTGTGAACTTTTCGTTTTTTTCATCAAAATACGATAGTGACGTTTCGTAATTACCGAGACGATCCTCGGAGTCGATCAATCGAGGCTTGGTTTCCTCTACGGCGTCACTATAATATAATGACGTTTCTCGATTACCATAAAAAAGACCTCGAACGATCAAACGCCAATATTTTCAGGGATAAACTATCGTTAATCTTTAATTAAATTATTATGTTAGTGACGATTCGTTACCGTTTTTATAATCTCCGAAGTAAAGGTTAAATTAAGATAAAAAAATTCCAATGTTTTTTTATAAGTTTGATTTTTTTAACGAATTTGATTTAGAGGCTGTAAGTTTTAAACGGTTCCTAGGAAACGTCAATATTTTGGAACTATTATTACGCTTAACGACGTTCTAAGCGTTTTAAAAAATGATTCTAAACGCGAGAGTTATTTATATTGCTTTACGAAACGTCACATATGACGAGACGACTTTCCGTTAGCTGTTGAGCAATTTTATTCTACCTTTAAAAATTAACGAAAAAATAAATATAAAGGTTACCCTCCTACGGTTCACTCGGGCACGAAATAACGTTACTCTCCACTTTCGGGAAGATGCAAAAATAAAATTATTTTTCCTTCGGAGTTTTTTCCCGAGAGAAACGAAAAATAAAAATTTTTTGCAAATTAGGTATGCCACGAATAGCTGACAATAAATTAATCTACAAATAAAATTTATTTTTTCTCTTCTAGTTTTTCTTAAATTCTTGAATTATTTATCATATCATACTATATGTATCTATATACAGAATATTAAACATGCCTTTTTTCGTCCGGTATTTGTCGACCCTTTTTCATCATCGTCGAAAAAACCATAAAACACCCCAAAAAACACTTTGATATTAATTTATATATTAGTTTTTTTAATACTTATTATTGCTTTATTATTTCAAAAATTCATATTCTAACAGAGTCAGAGACCGTACTGCAGCTAACGAAAACGACACATTTATTTATTTATATACTATTAATTTTAAATCTGCTTTTTTTGTCTCCACTCATCCCTCTGTTCCTGCCATAATAATCTCCAGTTTCATAATCACTTATTTTGGGCAATTTTTCTGCCGGTAAAACCACGGCGAACGTAGCGAGCGTCAGCGAGCGAAGTGAGCTCACCGGCATTATCATTGCCCTCCTTTTTGGCCCTTTTTCATCCTGGCGAACGTAGCGAGCCGAAGCGAGCGAAGTGAGCCAGTTGCGAGTGCGCAGCACTCGCTCGAAGGCAAGCCCTAAAACGCTTGCTTAGGGAGGAGCGTTAAGCGACTTGCTTGTTATATTAATTTTTTTTTATAGTTTAATCTCCCTTTAAATTCCATATTCTACGATAAATAATTTTTATAGCTAACTAAATTAAAAAAATATAAAAAATATTGCACGACGCCCAAAAATACGATAGTAATGGGGGTCGTGCGTAGTTTTTAATTAATTTTTGTTTACCTCTTAAAATTATTTTCATAGAAAACTGAATTTAAGGGAGACTAAATTTAAAAAAAAAATAATAATATATTAAATACAACTTCCCTCGAAAAAAAAAAAACTCGCTAAGAACGAAAAATTTATTTTGCAACATCTCCCGAGAGGTAAAAAGTTACTTTTTTGTGCCCCGATCGAAGCGTAAGTGGGAACCTTTAAGATTTCTTTACGTCGATATTTTATTAAAATTAAATTCGGGTTATTCACATATCATTAATTGTTTATTTTTTTCTTTTTTCTTAATTTTTCCTAATTTTAATTCATAACTTTATCCTGAACTTTTTCACAAGAGATATTAAGGTTCAAAGTTACCCATTTTCCGAAAAATTGATTTATTAGGAACGTCCACTGTAGTAAATTTATCTCTGTAAGAACAATAATCCACTCACAACTTCAAGGTTTAATCATAAAAGTTCAGATTGTCTATGGTTTGCGCGTTCTACGCGCCAGTACACTCAATAAGTAATAGTATATGATCACATCCTAAATTCTCATAGCGTAAATTATTTCCTTCTTTTAAATATACACTATTACAAACCACCGACGGCATCAGAATGAACAGATTCTTCACAACTCGCACAATATTTTTTCAACAGGAATATTTGCGGATGTCATTTTCATGAGTGTAAGATACTATTCATTAAGTGTGCCTCACATAAATAATAATCATTAAAATAGAACCAGTATTAAATATCGGGTACCGTTTATAACCAGTACAAAGGTACCCTTAAAGGTATACACGCTTAAAACATATATTCTAACTACACTTATATAGAAATCATAATTTGTGTTATTACAAGAGAGTCGACTTTGAGATTACACCAATATGTATGAATTATTATGAGACTCTAAATAGAATGATAAAGTTGACTCTCGTAATGTAAAACTGGCAACTTTAATAATTGCATACTCCTATCACATGCGGTCAACTAACACGCATCTTGGTTCGCTCAAGACCCGTAATAAGATATCAGACCAGATTATGCAAAATACATTTTAGAGAATCGATAATGTCACTGATCTGTAAATACCGTCTAGCTATTAAGACAGACAACCGTACAGTTCCAGATATACATTAAACGCCATGGAAAATATATACAGAAGAGTTTTCACAATAATTATTTATCACTAATTTTTCTTGTCAGACCATTAGTATCCTCACTATCACACACTTAGATATTAACACAGTAATGAAGGAATAGGTATTAATTTCCACCAGAAGGAGACTATAAACTATATAATAAAAATAAATAATCTATAAAAATATAATTTCCTTATACCATAAACACGTCATGCTGTAAGGAGTACTTCATTATTATAAGATCTTTCAAACAATAAAGGAGTACTAAGTATGGAATACTTTAATTAATGAGCATCTTAATAGCATCCAGTGACAAAATATTACACGTTTTTATTATTTAATTATTATCTCTTTCGAGGAAATAAAACTCACTCAGTATATAATACAAAAATTATATCTAAACTCATCTTCAACGATAAATTTTTAATAGAGTAAGTTAACTTATTATTCTGATTTAGCCTCCGATAATGATACACTCATTAGGAATGATACTTATAGGTATACTAGTTATATTATTTACGTAATTATTTTTATATAAAAGTAAATTAATATTTAAGGTTAGTTTGCGTGTCACAAAAACTAACCATATATAAGAATATAATGGTATGATCATTTGATATATACTAGTTTTATTTATATAATTATAATTTATTATGTATAGTTTACCTTTATAAAATAATTTATAATTTTATTCATAGAAAACTGAAATTTAAGTTTTGCGAAAGGAAATGTTGAAACATGGTTTAAAATAATAGACATGGGGTAACATAAGTTAACAACTATTTGCCATTACGTAATAAAATAAAATACTCGCTTATTATAATGAACGTGTATAAAATAAATAATTTTTAGCAACATTCATCTATTAAAAAGTTAAATATATAATAAATTATACTATAATTAATTTTTCTTTTTTCGGATATCTAATCTTTTGTTTATACACAATAAAGATAATGTGAACCTTAAAGATTTTCTATTACGTCGATATATTTATATTATTATGTTCTTAATTTTCTTACAGGGTTTTCTTAATATTTTAATTTTTTAATTTTCATTATGTTCTTAATTTCCTTAATGTTCTTCACTTTCTGTATAATACTTATATCCTCTTAACTATTTTCTTTTATTTCTTTATTTCCTCAATAAATACAGATAGTAGACGTATTTTTTACGTTTATAATTAACCGAGATCTATCCTCGTAGATATGATCTAAATCGATAGTACCGGTTCCTCTACTACGTTCAACTATAATATTATATATGACGTTTCTCGTAGATTTATATCCTAATATTAAAATATCAATTCTTGCGTGAAAACGCACCTCAAAGTATCAATAAACGGTCAAAATATTTTCAGTATGATATATATATTATAATGAACTAAAATTGTTTACTTATTAATTAATTATTTATTTTTATAGATACTTTATTCGTACCGTTATATAAATTACGAATATAAGTATAAGTGTTAAATATATATAATTTTATATATAAAAAATAAATAAAAATCAAATTTTTCCCGAGTAGTTCACTTCTTAGTATAGCATTATATTAGATTATTAAACCTTTTGTGAATTATTAATTAACACGTTTCTGATGAAACTAGTCTAATATATCGAACTATTATTACGCTATAAAACGATATAGCGTTTCTAAGCGAAAAAAATGATTCTAAACGCGTAGAGTTATTAAATATATTATTAGCTTTTACGAAACTCACATAATATATGACGAGATCGTTTCGTATGAATAACAATGATCGATTTTTAATGCTATACACATTATAAAATAACTAGTAAATAAAAATATATATTTATAAATACCCTCTACGGTTTCACTCGGGCACGTAATAAATAATACGTATTACTCTCCACTTTTCGGGAGATGATGTAATAATATAATATAATAATTAATATATGTTATACCATAAATAGTAGTATTATAGTTTTTAACCATTAATATTACCGAAATAAATATTAAATATTATATACGGAATCTATAGTAATATGTAATAAGAATTCTATAATAATAAGTTATATCACATATTTATATTTATAATTTTTTTTATATATACTTATATTTATTTCTTAAATTTTCTTAAATTTTACTTATATTATTTTAATCTAATGATCTATATATATATTAAACTATTAATTTATTTGATTAATAATTTTTTTATGTTTAGTCTCCCTTAAATTTTTCTACAAAAAAATTATTTTTAAAGGTAACTTAAATTAAAAAAAATAATAAAAAAATATAATATATGCACGACATCCCAATATAAATTTCCTCTCTCTCTATGAAATGAGTCTCTCTCTTTTT
>JABUQX010093882.1:50000-58677 GCA_015478945.1 Trachelipus rathkii | reverse complement strand
GCACCTGCACACCATAACTCTCAAGTTTACGTTCCACGCTAAACAAATGGTACAATCGAGAGTAGGGCTGAGCGGATTACAAAGAGACTAGCAGTTAAGATTACGGCGAACCTTTGCGGATCAGACCCAATTGATTTCGAGGCAGAATGACGAACATGGCTCCCTCGAACGCGAGTGCCGGAACGTTGCCTTTCAAATGTCAACAGTTGACATTATTGGTATCTTTTCTAACTTCCACTTTTGCTTAGTTCCTCCATTCATTGCATGATATGTTACCCAGTGTGCTGCTTGCGAGATACTTTAAATTTCGACGCACTATCGCCAGCCGTGACATAGAATAACCACTTTTAGCTGATAGAGAAACCTGTCGGATGGACTCCCACAGTGCTTATTCTTTCTCAAGAATACAGAATGGCAGCAACCAATATCCACCATTCTTACAATGTGGTTGTAAGCAGTGAGTCTCGTCTTCGGAAGAAATGAGATTGATAGGCCCAATGTGCTACCATTACACCAAACAGGAACCTTATTATGCACTTAACTTCTATTTCTTCTGCGATTTCCCTTATTTCTTGCTAACCACAAAAAGGTCACTGCAGTATGAACGTATATTGAGATGGGAGAATAGAGCAAGAAGTGGAGGAAAGGGCCAACCTTCGACCAGGCTTCGATGAAATTAAGGAATCGCTACCCTAGAGCCCAAATCGTGATCCGATTACCGCTAAACGCCCCACAATCACTGCTGCCCCCCAAACTTCATTTCCCCACAGCGGACTATAATACACCATACACATAGTACTTATTCAGAAATCTAGCCTCACCCAAAAGCGCCAGTGAATACTCAGTGCAAAGTTGCCCGTTCCGAGAAAAGCCAAGCGTGCCTTTTATCCCAGTCTGCCTGTAATATTGTGCCCACGCGCACACCGCCGTACTCCCTTCAATGATTGTAAGTAATAAACAAAAAGGCTCATACGAACCGCATTCCTGAATAGAGTAAAAAAATTGACCAGTCGCGATAGATAAACCAAATCATTAAATCCGAGAGCAAATTATAATAGTACACTTAAACACTACCCTGCGAACGCCTTCATCCCAGCGTAAAGTGGCCGCTGACCAGTAATAGCAGACAGCCCGAATCTCTCGCAATAACTAGTTTTGTCAACAATGACCTCTTGTAATTCGCAAAGAGGATTTGATCCGACGAGCCAAAACCTCTAAACAACGCCTGATACTCGCCGGAGTTAAAGTGAGGGTATACTCCACCCAGGTTCTCCATTCACGAGCGATGATCGGAAGCACCAGTCTAGTGATCACCACCACTGAGCGTTTCAATTCCCAACACAAAGAGGATTCTCAAATGAAGACGCCATATGGAGGAAAAACACTTCTTTTCAAGACACAACAGCCTCCCATGATCCCCATGCAGTTAGAGGCACTTCCGCATTCATGTCTTAGCTTTTAACAAGGGGTATCCCGCGGCTCGAACGATTTTCCCCGAACAAGGCCAAACTGAAATGTTGAAACCCAAGCTTGGCGAATGCTACTCCAAGTGTCAACAGGTGCCAAAAACTAGCTAATGTAAGGGAGGCGCTAGAAACTGCTCACTTTTTCTTTCTAGTGTTCATATCTACATGGTTGATTGGGCTTTACAGTGTCCAGGTGAACATCACGACCGTCTTTCGTTACAACCAAATTCCTTTGTAAAAATTGTCCCCCAAAGGGAAAGAAAAGACATAATCGCCACAGCTAAAGATTATTCACTTGCGTGATCTAAAATATACACCAAGAGTGTTCGCGAGATAGAAACAATCTGCCGATAAATTCCATATTTGTAATGACACAAAAGGACAACACACAGAACTCTAGAAACCCATGTCTCCATTAGGAAATGCGCGCGAGACTGCTCAACACTAACAATTGCTGCGAACACGCTGAGTACGGACGATAGTATCTGGAAGACGGAACATCCATGCACACGAAATAATACGCTCTAGAGCGAGAGTGGTATATGATTCTCATATAGGGCCGCGTCTTCATGCTACTAGCACAGAGTTGCAAGTTCCTCGCCATGGAGGCTTCTCTGCATCACAACCGTTTCCCACATGCACGATGATAGTCGAGCGAGAAACACGAATGACATTTTCGAACTACTATGTTTTATGAATTCTAGATCTTTCGCTACCCCCCAAGCTCTCCCTGCGTCTCAGAGTACGACAGCATATTCAGTGACCAACGTCCTTTCGCGCCACTCTCGCACCCCCTTCCCTCCACCAAATAAAGCTGCCTGTTACTACAAGGTCCCTTTTCTGTATTAGAAGGCATCTCCTTGTCCAGATACGTTCCTCAGCTTCTCTTCCGGGATATCTCCCTCGCGTAATATAAGCCCCTCATCTCTTCTCGTGTCATTTCTCCCCCTCTATATTGCTCTCCCACTCCGTTCCGAGCCTGGCTGGCCCTCAGCGACGCTAAATAGAGTCCGCACTCGTTTCGATCATATATTCGCTTAAGAACAGCTATTGTAACAGCTCTAGGACAGACTACATCTCTCCTCACACCGCAACTGAATGCGCTCTCAGAGAGGCCATCGTCGTCTTGCACACTCGCGTATTGTATCCATAATCAGGCCCATAACGGAAGGAATCGTGGGGAAGCATGTGAACCACTCATCTTATCAATTTACTTCCTGCTGCTTCAGCGAATCGAACAGAAAAAGAAGTATTCTTCGTGGTGAACCGTATTCATGAACAACAAAGAAGGGATTGGAAACGTGAACAGCATTATTTAAGATGTCGAAAAAATTGGTACGCGCTTGCATGGATATATTCCCAATCGTCTGCGTCCCCCGAACGGCAAACCGCGCGCCGTCATTAGACGCTCCGTGGTGGAAAAGCGCTTCTGAGATTCTAATCATTAAAGGCAGCAGTTGGAGAGGGAAGGTACCCCCAGAAAGGTCCCATCTAACTCCGAGTGAACATCTCCACCCGCTAATATATACCCCACATTACTCCATAACACATCTCTTCTTGCACTCCTGCGCCATCCACACTGTTACGATCTCTCAAATCCCAGGGATTTAATCATGTCCGCTTTGCTTCGATATGTACCTAGTCAATACCCAACTTTCACGATTTACCAGTCGGTGTTTCCATCTTACGGTACTCATGCGCCATAACAACTCTGCACAATGTATAGCGGTGCATTCTGTTATCAATGAATATTCTTATCGGAACTTAAGTGTCGTTGCAAGTCAATCCAACGAATCCCCATCATACTCTTCTAAGTACCAAGCCATCCCCATAACTCATCTTCTTTCCAATAATGTCGGTGATATCGACCGTGCTTCTCTGCTCCTCATACGCACTCGCTTCTTCGCTGTAGGTGATCGTATTGAATTCAATCTTTCCTTCGCTCTTTCACCTCTAGTTCACATGACTGCGCAAAGTCACTATGTCCCTTTTGCTACCAGCCCACTTACTCCCTGAATTTTGGTCTGCCTACGTATCCTTGGCAGCATGCTTATTCCAACCTCCCATGAAGTAGAACACCATTTTTGGTTGGCCTGACCCCCCTTGCCTAGAATAGACTGCGATGCAAGCTCCGCTTATGCTCTTTGCACTGATGACTACTTTCTGACTGACACAATATACAGGAAAGAGCCACCACAAATAAAGCATTCATCAAAACCTCTCTGACTATGAACTTTATTGATATCTTTTCAGAATATGAGTAATACTCAAGGGTATTTAGCCAGGTGGTCTGATAATGAAAGACCACACGCTCCCTCTCAGATTCCCTCATTAACCCCCAGACTAGGTAAGTACACGTTTTGTTGAACAGATGGGCTTGGAAACCAAGTCTATTAATCTATTGCCCGGTTAGTGATGATCGCTGCCTCGGAAAATAAATAAATCAAAAAGACCTATACGATCAGCAAATTAGAATCCATTAAGGGAATGCGGAGCAAAATAAAAGAACAAAAAATCTGTTCTTTGTTTGATATCAATAAATCTAATCTTAATTAAACATACGCGAATTTGAGCATTAGCCGCAGAAAGAGAGTGTTCCCCCTCCTCGCGGAGACCGCACGTCTCCTGCTTCAGATTAGAAAGCCTTGACCGTCCCCGCGTGAATCTAAAAGGTGCGTGTTTGCAAAGAATCGTAGTACTGACAACACCGATCCGTAATCCGATGTGGATAACACACACAGATACGCAAGTGGCATCAGCACCCAGAAAGGCGCAGTGCTTGAAGAGGGAGGGAAGCAACGATCGGCTACTAAAGATTAGTGCACCAACCAACGATAGAATGAAAATTCATACAACCTGTAAGCTACAATCTAATGAAAAACCGTATAGTAAAGGTTCAAATTGGAGACGAATTAAAAAGATAAAGATATGGAATCGATCCGTGTAAATTTACCACAGAACGCCGAACGAAAAAGCTAAGTTACATAGGACTGAAAGAAGACCGTTAACTAAGTAAAACCGATCTCAATAAAGGAAATTGTTCGAAGCAGGCGCCAGCAAAAGACGGCAGACGATAAGGGAGGTGTGAAAGGTGACCAGACGTAACGACATAATAAGGACAGATATATAGCCATCTATGAGTAGACGCAAATGGCGCGGCAGGCAGGAGAGAGGCACCGGCCCCTCCCCCGAAGGCAATGTCACTCTGTCTATAAAGAGACTGACTGTGTCGGCCAGGATTTACTTTATTCAGAACTATGTCAGCTGTGACATATATTCAAACCTGATCAACCGCGAGAATGATCAGTCGACAGAGTTCCGCCGGTGACAAAAACAACACCATCACTTGGGGGAAAGTACTGCAGACATAGTCTGAGGGAGCTAAAGCCGAGACAAGTACCTTAAGACTATAACTATAGTAAAAATAAGTAAGTACCCACAGACCGGACACCTGACGTAAGATTTAACCATAATTATATTTTTTCCGAGAATGCAGTAAGTTATATGATGTTGTTATAACTGCTCACTGGTTTAACGAAAGTACACTCGATAGCCGGCAATCAGAACATAAAAATATTATAATGTTGATGTTCGCACAGCCAATAATGTTCTGTTTAAGCGTGTAGAAACGTTTTTCTGATTACACTCATAGCAGCACTCAGAACATTTAGAGAAATGAATTGAATATCTGCGTGAATGCAAGTACAGATGAGAGTGCTTAAGATTTGATTACGATTGCTTCATAATTACGAGAGTGGGCACAATTTTGAAACTTCTTTTATGCAAATTCAGCATGACTTTCAACTCTTCCGGTTACTTACTTAAGAGAAGTTGTAAAAGACTTCATAGTCAAACAAACTATTTGCAGCAGAAATGTCTTTTTCACTACCAATCTATTTTTGCTCAATTCCTACATTTCTCTCCACCATGTTACTCGACTTTTGAGGAAATCTTTTGAAAGTCCTTTTTCACTTTTTGGAGCCCCTTCCTCCTTTTCTCCCTTCTCTTGTGACCAACACATCAGCTACTGAGAAGCTGGCATCTGCTGCGATCAACAAAAAGAACAATGATAACTAAAATTATCATAAAAGAAAAAAAAAAAAGAAAAAAAAATCGAGAAAGTAAATTCACACTTATCGAAAAATTTTCACACAAAACCTAATCTCATGCTAAATATTAAAAAAGTTAAAAAAGAAATCTACATATATTTTATTTTAAGTTGAAAATAAATGTTACTAATGACCAGCATATGAAATATACAAAACTACTTTTAGATCGTGAAACGAGAACAAAGAACAAAAAAGTTTTAGATACTCAACGAGAAAGAGTCATCAATTGACCGACGCGCAACAGCATTCGGGTCTGGTGCGGGGCTGGATAGCGAAATTCACAGTGCGCTGTATACGCTCATTTCTCCAGCGTCTGCCGGTGTAAGGTGTACTGACTGATCAAAATCAGGTTTTCAAGCTGCTAGCTGACCTGTGAGTTTGATCAAGGGAGATAGCGCCGTGGTAGCCTAAAGAAAAAAAAATCAAAAAGGTGCGCCGAACTCTGTGCGAGCTGATCTTTTTTCTTACAAACGAGCACTGCAGCACTATAAAAATATCTCCGTGTATGAGTGTCGGTGCGGGTACTCCTTATGTTGATCGACAGGCGCCACCGCACGCACACGCACCCACATGGCTTTCCGACAAAAATTTCTAACAAATAAATATGAGTGAGTGACTTCAATGTGTGAGAAAGAACATCATTCTGTAATATCCACAAGAATCTTCAATTAGAGATCTTTATCAACCCGCCTTTTTCACCCTGGTAGCTACGTTAACACTAAGGTATACATCCTCCTTATTATACTATACTTATATAAAATTGATAAACGTTAGGATATATTAGTTTAATACACACACTAATTACTTTACTAGTGTATGAGTATTAATTTTATTTCAACTTTTAGTATTGTCACTTCTCAAAAATTCCCTTATGGACGATTTATACACTTCGGTCCTCAGCTTTTTGATTAGTTAATTTATTCATATGAGGTATCAATAATATACGCGATCTCAATATATATAATAACCCAATAAGCATTAAATAGAGAACTTGTTTCCAAAAGCCCAATGCGAGAAAAACTGCCATAACGGCTCCAGTCGTAATTAGACTATATAAATTACGTAATAATATAGAGACAGAGATAAAAGATATATATAATTATATAGATTAGTGCTTCACTATCTTTTTAAATCAGAACCTTATCGCTACGCTATACTTATATTACACACCTCTTTTATCTCCTTAATCTAATTAAAAATAAGATTTCCGGTGACTGTTTGATTATGATGCCTTTGCTTCTTGACAGGAAGAAAGCCTTAATTCATTGCTCTATAAGGTACAGCTGGTAGAATAGGTCACTATACTATTATATTTTTATATTTATATATATAATGATATGATATATATTATATATATGCTATCACCGCTCTCTCTAATATATAATCATAATCTTCCTCAATAGGCAAATAGAGTGCTCACTGATCTGAGCAACCCGTGTGGGAGAGTAGTCCAAAAGAGGGTGCGCCACAGCCAATCTACAGGATAAGAAGAACGAAAGGCTCTTACAGACAATTAATACAATAAAGTAATAACGCGTGGGCTCACCATCTCCCGCCCAAAACATGATTATTTTTTAAAGCGAGATACCGGCGCACAGGCTTTCAGGGAAGATATATATTCTCACTGTATCGAATAAAGAGTGCTGAATTATATATAATATATACTAGCTAATGATCTCACACGATAAATCTTCAGAATAATTTTTTCGAAATTAAACATAATCGAACGGTTAACTCTCCACAACTCCCGCTTCCTTATATTAGTGTTGGGTAAAGTTACACATGGAATGTTCCCCCCATGATATCGGCTATCGATAATATTTTAATTAAACCTTGAGAAAGATTTTAAGCACCCTCGAAGTTAGCATCATACCGTTATATATGGCACGATTGGAATAATAACAACTTTGATTACGGAGCTCCGGCCCCAACATTAGATTTTTGCCGGCAAAACATATTAATTTGAAGGTCATTTATATAGGATAATCTTGATGCGGCCAGTAGCTCGGGATAATATTCGCGACAAATTGATGACCTTGCTTTCGTAGTTTTCTCTTATTAAAGTAGGACTTTGGCTTCTAGTTTGCGCTAGCCATATATCTGTACAGAGGTGCGTGCACAAATAACAATTCACCGCTACACTATTGAATGAGACAAAACGAAGCTTTTATTTTTTAGCTAAGATATGTATATGTAATGTGCGACAAAAAACTATGATCAAACACACACCAGACGACAAGAACTATGCTACTTATACGAGAAATGTTACTGTTAGTAAGTTTACATTAAAAATTTTACCTAGCCTAGAGTAGCCGTGCCAAACACACGACAATTACAGTCAGGGTTACAATGAAATCCACAGAGTGTGAGATGCGGATTACTAGCAAGAGTGCGGATGTGCAGGAATAAGAGAGACAATCTCCACTGACGTTGTGAAGGAACCAACTCCAGAGCGTAATAGTCTCTTTTGACTATCTATCAGCTACATTGCAGTTCAGAGTATGTGGGCAAACTGCAAAACTGGTTATCCCTCATCTTCTTTCGAGAGTATGATCTCAATATGAATTTTTCCGTCACCTTCCTTGATTGGCAACAACGCACCTTCCGATTCGTCCCTTCGTGTCGTGCTACACATCATGCCTTTATACCCAACTTATTCCCATAGATTATCCGGAAACACTATAAGCAATCCTCCTCCTAGCAGATGGTACCACTGATAGCAAAAGTGAAACTTTTGTTATGTGCTGCAGATTCTAAATTAGCTATTCTTATTTAGACAGAAGTACGTACTGAGAAGCCAGTATTTCTAGTTACTACGGAAAATCGCTATTAATCTCTTTCTTTATCCATCTTTATGTTGGACTCGGTGCGTACATGTGCGTGTTGGTGCAAGTATGGGTGTTTTGTCTCGCAAAGACAGTATTCAGCTCGAAACATAACAGTTATCATAAATTTTTGTTTCCAGGCAGAATCCATGACAATCTCAATATCAGTCACCTGGAATTTATGCAAAAATAGCCTCATCCTTGAGTGATTTTGGTGCGAATGGTTGAGGGCGGTCTAAAAGATATTCCTCTCTGATTACTCGTATATGCGTCCAGG